>LPNX010094879.1:168277-178350 GCA_001517045.1 Pseudotsuga menziesii
AACCTGACACCACTATCAAGAAAACATAACTAAAACAGTTGTTCCTACCAACCAACTCATAGAGAATCCAAGTCTCACTTGCTTTGAATCCCCGAGTATGTTTGCTGACTACAAGGACAAAATCGAATCAATGCACCATCTCTTTCATTAACCGATCAATTCCCCGTCCACTCCTACCCTCCTGCTTGCTAAATGGACATAGTATTATATAGTATTTTGCATAGGACTTGGTCTTTTATGAGCCTCCTTCTCTTTAGCACTCCAATAGGTCTTTTAACCTAATTTTGGGGAGCATGCCTCTTGCATCTTGAGTTCTCACTCAACAACTTTTGCCACTTGTCTTTTCCCCTTGTGGGTCAGCAAACTCTCTTTCAACAACTATTTTAGTTTTGATTCCTTTCGGTATATTGAATTAATAAATAAGAATAATCCATTACATCTATTTTTTACTTTCTTGTCAAAAATATTTTAAATAATAAAATATTCAAAAAGAAAAATAATTTACTTTAATTCGGTGTGTTACATACACTTCCCCTTAGAGGATAACATTTTCCTCGGTGTTATTATTTTTCTTTTTTATTCTTCCATTATTTCATCTTGGAATAGGATCGGATATGCCTCTCACATATCACATTCCAATTCCCAAGTGAACTCTTTAGGACTAAGGTGCTTCCATTGCACCTTGACTTGTCCGATGGTACAGTTATAGAGTAAAAGTTCTCTCCTGTTGAGAATACGCTCTGGTCCTACTTGAAACTCTCCTTTGGGTTCCACCTGTACAACATTCCATTTAATCACATGAGTATCATCATGAATGTACTTTTTCAAAATGGAAACATGAAAAACATTATGTATCGTAATTGTAGGTGGTAAGGCTAACTGGTATGCTATTGGCCCAACTTTTTCCAAAATTTCAAATGGCCCGCAACACCTGGTTTCCAATTTTGAATATCTTCCCAGTATTAGGGAGCTTTTCTTGGGCTTTGCCTTTATATATACATGCTTGCCTACTTGGCACTCTCGAGGAGTTCTCTTTAAGTCGACATAACTCTTTTGCATGTCTTGGGAGGCCTTTAAATTTTGTTGTATCTGTTTCATTGTTAGTTCCATATCTTTTAACAACTCATGACCTAACATTAATCTATCTAAGGGACTGCTCCAAGAAACTGGAGTGTTGCATTTGCGTCCATACAGAATTTCAAAGGGACTCATTCCAACTAATACTTGAAAATGGTTATTGTAAGAAACCTCTACTAAGTGCAAGTAATATTCCCACTTACCAAGTTTATCCATTACATACATTCTAATCATGTCTTCTACAATCTGGTTTACTCTTTCAGTTTTTCCATTTGTTTGAGGATGATACGTAGAGCTAAAATTTAATTGTGTGCTTAGTCCTTTAAACAAGGATTTTCAAAAATTCCATGTAAACTTTACATTTCTATCCGACCTTAGGTACACCGTGTAACCTAAATAATTTCTTTCATAAATATATCAACAATGTTGACAGCCTTATAAGTAGATTTTATAAAAATAAGGTGAGATGCTTTACCTAATTTGTCCACTATGACCATGACTGAGTTGTGTTGTGTAATTGTTTTTAGGTAAACCTGTTATGAAATCCATGCTGATTACTTCTTATTTCCATTCTAGAATGGTTAGTGGATGCAGTAACCTTGCTAGATGTTGGTGTTCTTCTTTTACCTGTTGGAATTAGATGCAGCGTGACAAATATTTTGCTACCTCTTTTTTCATATTAGGCGAAAATAAATAGTTTCTTATCATAGTAATCATTTTCTGGTATCTAGGGTGTCCTGAATATGGTCGTTTATGCAATTCAACCACAAAAGTTAGTTTAATATCTGCTGAGTTTGGTATATATAGTTTGTTTTGATGTAGCAGTAGCCCTCTTCCATTCAGACTAAGATCTGTTTTTTTTTTTTCGCTCCTTTCATTTTCTGCAGTCTTTTCTTTTAGGTTTTGATATTCTTTAGCAAAATTTTATGCACTTAAGATTTTATTTTCTAAATATGATTCAGAGCTATTGATCTCAAATAGTAAGTTTGTGTGATGACTTAAATCGTCTGCAATCTTATTCTCTTTCCCTTTTCTATGTTTTATTTCAAAGTCATATTCACTTACAAAATGACAACCACCTAGCTTATCTAGCATTAAGCTTTTGTGGATCAAATAAGTACTTTAGGCTTATGTTATCTAACATCAACAAAACAATTCTTCCGATGAGGTAGTGTCAGCACATTTTTAGTGCATGTATGATTACAACAAGTTCTAAGTTGTGTGTAGCGTAGTTCTTCTCATGCTCTTTTAACTTTCTAGACTCATAGGCCATGATGTATTTTTCTTGAATTAGCACGCTACCTAATCCTTCCTTATATGCGTCGATGCATACAACAAAATCCTTAAAAGGATCAGAAATTTTTAAGATAGGGGTTGTGGTTAATAGGCTTTTTAGTTTATTAAAACTTTCAGTGCATTTTTTGCTCCAACCAAATTTCTTACCTTTCTTCCGTAGTGAAGTTATGGGGTAGGCTATCTTGGAAAATCCTTCACTAAATTTTCGGTAATAACCAATAATCCCCATGAATGAAATTATGTTAGTTACATTTTTAGGAACTGGCCATTCAGTTATATCTTTAATCTTGTCGGGGTCAACTTATATTCCATCTTTAGACACTAAGTGTCCTAGATATTGAATTATGTCTTTAAAGAAGTCACACATGCTAATCTTAGAAAAAAATTGTTGTTCTCTTAACGCTTTTAAAATTATTCTTAGGTGTTCTTTCTGTTCTTGTTTATTCTTGGAGTAAATCACTTTGTCGTCGATGAAGACGACTACGAATTTGTCTAAGTAGTTAATTAGAATATTATTCATTAATCACATAAAAGATGCAGGTGTGTTTGTTAAACCAAAGGGAATTACGACGAACTCGTAATGACCACATTGGGTTCTAAAAACTTTTATTTTCTCAAAAGGACTTCCCAAAGGCTTGATAATTAATTTAAAGAAACCATTGCATGCAAATATAAATGGTGGCTCTCTTCCTTTTTTCTCTTAAAAAATAAGTCAATAACTCTTTTGAACAATTACTGAATTTGTGTGCACTCTCCCCTTTATGTGCAACCTTTCTTCCACAATATTTATTAAGCATCTCTCGTTTGTGGGCTCCTCCTTCATGGGTTCCTTCTCTCTCACCAAGTATTTCTCACCAATGCTTCATTGCCATTCCTTGATACCACAGACTCGGATCGTGAAGAAGCTCAGTAATGAATGTATTTTTTTGTAGAAGAGTATTATATATAAAGGAAATCAAAACCGTTATTTACAGTTAGATAATGAGATTATTAACAAGAATTTACTAACTAGTAACTGAAATATTATTTACAATAAAATCCTGGAGGATTATTCAACAACTATCACATTTATTAAAGTAACGTCGGCATGATTGAGTGCGTATGCACTTTATAAGAAATTCGATCTACCGACACTTTCAAATGGAGTTGTTTAAAGAAATGCATCTTTTTACTTTCAAGATTTTTTTTGCCAAAATTTGGTGAGTTTTTTTTCCGTGAAATCTACAATTTGTGTTGTCCGTCGGGCGATTTTAAGTACATAAATGAAATCGTGTAGCTGAAAAACCCCAGGCACCCTCACTATGTGAAATCTGACACTGTTCTCGTGTGTTTTGAAAATTCCATGAAATGTTTTTGCCGGAAACGTGCAAAATCCAACCGAAAAAACACGTAAAATCATGGCATGTTTAGAAAAATTGCTTTTAAATTCCCAAGTTGGCCTGATGCCACTGTACAACCTCTATGAATGTTTTGGCAATTATTTGATTTTAAAATGTTTAGTCTTTATTGTTTAATGTTGTTTTTTTATTGAACCTTTTTTTTTCACAGTTAGTAAGCTTGGGGCCCATCCTAAGGGGCTTTACCTAGTCGACAGCCTAACCCCAACATATCCAAGGATTAAAACTCTAACTTTTTGCTTAGGCCACTTATGCCCATTCGTCTTAGCTAGATGTTGACGCTAGGTTTTTTTGTTGATCCTATTTACCATGAAATCCACTTTTTAAATAGATTTGGTTTACACTGATATATTTGAATCATATTGGCCTTTAATTCTATTAATTTCAATGTATAATGTAAATTAACAATCTCCTTACACTGAACAATTACATCTATTTTATATTCATCATCATTTAAGCAATAATTTTTTTTGGGTGTGTGTGTGAAACCATTAAATCAATAATGCAATGATGTTGGTGCAGTTCCATGTTTTTCCCGATAACTCTCATAACATAAAATCCATTAAACTCAGCTTCATCTAGTACCTATATAATATCCTATTATGTTCAATAGCATTTATCTTCTTGATTGAACTTACCTCTACCTATATAATAATAATATCCTATTATGTTCAATAGCATTTATCATCTTGTCAAATCTCAGTAGCTCATTCGGTTAAGATGTGGGTCTCGTCAGAAAGGTGACTCGAGTTCAATCTCCTTAGGGGTGAGTTAGTTGGGAGGAGACACCAAAAAAATTCCAGCCATCACAAGGGTTGGCGTGGCCCAGGCCGCGTGCGATCCTCGAGTGACTTTGACGGCTTAGATGCCCCTGGGTTACGGTTATCTTATCCAATAGTGGAAATGCACTAGCGGAGAGTGACGAGCATTTCTTGCAAACAAAACAAATAGCATTTATCATCTTGATTGAACTTACCTTTACCTTATGACACTCTTTAACATTTGTGTTTAAGTTCAACACCCTCTACTGATTAAAAATATACAATCACTACAAGCATGGCAATAAAAACACAATGAAAACATGAAAATAGAAAAGGTGAACATAGAACTTAGTTTATGATTTATTGTTAATAACATTTGGTATGTTTATGATTGATTTGATTATGATCCAATGTCTAAAAAACTCGTTTAGTTTCTATGTATGTTTATGTTTCTAAAGTGTTTAATAGTCTTAGAAGATTGCAATGTATTAATTTTATTTACTATTTGTTACACTTAGGTTAATAAATTATTATTAATTATTTGTTATACAAAATTTCTATCAATACAAAGGTGTATCTGGCTTTGTTGTTTTTCATAATATTCTTCATCTATAATTAATTTGATATCATAATGAATGTGTATGTACTTCCATATGTAAAAGTTTAAAATATTATGATAGTGAATTTGTATGTATTTCCATATGTAAAAGTTTAAAATATTATATAGATTCCATGTTTGCATTTGAATTTACAGTTTTATATTAAAAAGTTTAAAGTTTAAAATATTAATTAAGATAATATAGTAGAGGATGTACCTTGAATATGATATTTACTTTAGTGAATAAGATGTGTCAAGCTTAAAAAAATAGTGAATAAGATAGCCTAAAATTTTATTTTTAAGTGTAATAAATTTAATTTTTTGAATGTTTTGTAATTTTTTTTGTTAAATAATATTTGGTTGGATATGTAACCAAAAAATCTAGCAAGGAAAAATAAAGGAGTAAATTGCTAATAAATTTAAAAAACTTATCTTTCAAATTTTAGAAAATTTAAAAATATACATAAACCATTCAATATTTGCATGCAGTATTGGAATTTGACGGGAAAAATACCTTGTTATGGGCCATTTTGTTTGTCAAATACACTCTATATTTAAAACATTAAAACGTTTATAGTCTGCAAGAAATAAGAGAAATTTTCCAAATTTTTACCTTACTTATATGTAACATTTATTTTTCTTTAAAAACAACTTAAACTATAAATCTTAAAATATTTAAATCTAATAATGTATTTATAAAAATATGAAATAATTAAAATAATAAAATTAAATTATAAAACAATAAAACTAATTTCTAATAATATATTCCAAAAATATTATAATAACTAAAATCTAATATCTAATATTTTAACTAGTTACTAAACTTTATATTTATAATATAAAATAAACCTAATATAAAAACTAATCATATATTTGATATTTATAACTAAAATAAAACAAAAATATATATTATATTTTTAAAGTTTTAAACTTTTAAAATGTAAAACTTAAACAAACCATGCAGAGTTGTAATTACATAATGGGCAAAAAGTTAAAAATAAAACAAGAAAATTTAAATAATTTTTATCTTGAAATATGTGCCACAAAATATATGCAAATATATTCTTATTATACAGAGTATTTTTTCTCTTAATTTATGTACACAAAAATCCAATACAGACAAATTATGCTACTATGGATAATTTCAACGATTAAAATTTACAATTTTAATAAACACTATTAAATTATAATTAAAAATAATAAATAAAAACAACCATAAAAGTGATTACATCATTGCTTAAGAATCTCACCACCTTATCTAATGTAGATATACACATTACATTATAAGAAAAAATGAATTTCATCCTCAATACTAATAATAGTCTCCCAAAAATAATTATTAAAAATTTAAAACTTCGTCTTGAAACCCAATCATATGAATCCCAGAAATATGATGATGCATACGCATGGGGTACAACACCCAGTAGTATAGCACCCAACAGTATAATAGTTAATGGTCATTCTTGCTTTAGTGTGCAACAATAAAATAAGGAAAAAAATACCAAAGTATAAAAATATTATAAATTTGACGATAAAATTGAGAAAAAAATACCAATTTTTAACAAATGAAATTAGCAACAAGGTTGCTTATTGCATGCCTCTTCAAAAACATAGTAATAAGATTAACTTACAATTTTTTTGTAAATTTATAATAAAAATAATCATTGAGAAAATGTAATTATATGTTAAGGTTGTACAACTCAAGATTATAGTAATTTAGAACTTCAAGTGTTTAAAAATTATTAATAAATCCTTTACAATCGAGTTATGGAGAACAAATTAAATTATTGAATTATATATTTTGTGTAGATAACTAATTAAAAATAATTTTAAGACATAATAAAATATAAATTGTTATTAGATTTGAGGAAAATTTATTAAATATAATGATTAAAATAATTAATTAACAATGAAATGAATTATTGATAAATCATCTACCTTCACTATTAATTAGAGTATTGATATGAGATTAAGATATAACCCTTCACATTAAATATGGGCACACACCTTACAGGTTGTAAAGGACATGCAATGTATTAGAATTCGTTCATGTTCATATTAAATAAAAACTATCTAGGATTAAAGTAGCATAGCCACTTAACTTGTGGTTGGTGAACACCAATAGGTCACAAGTTAAGTGTCATGAACAAGTTATTTGCTATTTGTTATCATGCTTACTTGTAATCTCTTGTCCTTATTTTGTTAAATGGGTTGTCTCTCACTAGGTTAACCATGCATCAACTACAAGTTATTTTTTAAATTTCTATTTTTTTATAATTGTTTATTTCGAATTTTGAAAGACACCCATAAAATCATTCTTGACACTACACTTGTCACAAACCTATCAACAAATCATAAGAACCTAATGGTAAGATATTTATATCAACATGTATATTCAATTCATTCATCATAATTTCACATTTTTTCACATAATTAGTGACCCTTTGTTTGGTTGTTGTGGTTAGCTGTACCAACCAAGATTTTTCAAATTTATCTTGTGATAATTTACACAATTCTACAATCCTAGGTGATACAAAATAACTTAAAATTGCACCTGGATCAATTAGTATAGAAATGGGTTGACCTTTTAATGTACCTTCAATTTCAACCATTGAAGTTTGATATTCTGCTTCTTGATTCTCCAATGTAGCACTGATTTTGGGCACGCTTCTCGCCATATCCCCAACTGTAGTAGCTTCTTGAATTGAGTGAACATTGTTAACACAATTCTTTCTTATGGGGTGGTCCTTAAAATAATGTGGTTCGCCACATTCCCAGAATTTTAGTGGTTCCCTCTGTGCAGTGTTTTTATTAAAGGTAGTGGGACGTTCTCTTTCTTTTGCTACAGGTTTGTGTGTTTTATAACCTTTATAATTATTGCCTTGATACCCTCTGTAGTTATTCCCAGTATTTTTGTAAAATTTAGTATTCTTATTTTGTTGATCAAAGTTGTCACGTCTTTTAGTTTTCCAATTAGGTATATTTTCTCGTTTATTCTTATTCTGATCATGATAGAGGTTCAATTTTCTCTATTCTTGTTCCAGTGTTTTTGGATTGTCATACTCAATCCTCTCTTTAAACATAAGAGGCAAGAAACCAAGAAAGCGTTGTATTTTTTGTTTTTCATCTATTATATAAGACACATAACGAAGTAAATGTAGGAATTTACTACATAGTTATTTCATGGTCATAGTTGTTATAGTCTAAAATGGCAGTTCTATGTCCGTGATGAATTTTTACATGTTTTTGTTGCATGACGACACTTCATGAAAACTCATGTCAGTCACCCAAAGGACACCTATGGATGGAAGGGACATATATGGAGTTTTGTAACTCCATTTAACCTATTTTATTAACCATTGGAAAGGTATTGGACCAAGGAACAACTTTCTAGAAGACATCAAATCCCAGAAATGCTTGGAAATACCCTAAAAATTGTATTTTTTGACCCATTCATGAGTTTTCATAAGGAAACATGTGTTTACCTCATGAATTTGTTGAAGTAAACTCATGTATATAACCTGAAGTGGCCAAAAAATTTCAAAAAGTGGAAAAATCTCAAAGTTTGGGTGGTTTTGGAATTGCTCTTTTAGTTGCAACTAATCCCTTTTCAACCCTAGCTCTTCATAATAGTATATAAGAGAGGGAGAGGGGTCCATGAAAGGGAACTTATCCTTTTATAGTGTTATGCTAGTGAAATTGGGACTCTCTTCCCCCCTACCTTTTCCCTATATGTCATCTCCCTTTGTTTCAGAGCTTGGAGACTGATATTCTTGTAGAAGATAAGCAAGAGATCCAGATCGAAGGTTTCACGAGGTGCCTTGCATGAGGAGAAGGTCTCTTGGATTAGAGAGAAAGAGGAGGGATATAGAAAGCTTGGATCAACCTTCAGTCTGTAAGGTATGTACCATTCTAACCCTTAACCCTTGTTTAATTCATGCTTGAAAAGTGTTATATATCAGTCTTTATACCCCTACTACGTTGGTGACCTCGACCCCACCCATAGGAACACTTTACCTAACAATACAAATAGCGACTCCGCTAGGAAGCCTTATCTATTTTGGGGTCTCCTTGTCTTGTTTTTCCAGTGTAATTGAGGTTTTTAGTCCTTCTTGTAGGTTAAGAGTCACCCTGAAGTCTGTATGAACACCTTCCTTACCTTTTTTAGGCCTTCCACCACCCACACGCGTCTGTTACATTGCACAATAATATGATTTTATAAAATTGGATTCAAATAAATCTAAGAAATAAGATAGAAACTTACAATAGATTTCACAGATCAATTTTACTCAGAAATGACATGAAACAATGCAATTAGGAGTTGCAACTGTATATTTGCTTATCATTAATAGAAGTAGTGATACAATGCAATACAATGGCATAAAGAGCCATGCAATTTGAATCTTAGAGAGATCATTTGAATTGATTACATGAGAGTGGCTTACTTGTTAGTTAAACACCACTTGACACATCAGTTAACCACTTAACTCAACCTTAATTGACTCTAACTGACTCGGAGGTAGTTTAGACCGAGTCTAATTGAATAGAACTCAACTACCTGCCAACAAGTAGGTGGGGGCGCCAATCTGACTTCATTTAGGTGAGATGAATTGAACTGCATTGAACTGAGTCACCAAAAGTAGGTTGAGGTTCCTGTAATCACTCTAGTTAATTGAAATTAACCAAAAATAGGCTAATTGATGAGGAAGGTTCCTTTGCAGCTCCAGTTTAACTGAAAGGCAGGTGAAACAACCTTTAGTTAACTGAATGGGGTGCTTATGTCATGCAGATCAACCCATATTTGCACCTACATTGAAGGATAAGGCTTAGTTAGTCTCCTCTATTGAAGGAGAAGAATCAATTAGGCTCCCTGATTGAAGGAGGATGATCTAGTTGATGATGTAGTCACATATTCGAGTCAAGAACTTAGGATAACTGGTAAAT
>LPNX010094890.1:0-46284 GCA_001517045.1 Pseudotsuga menziesii
CCGCCACAGAGCCACCCGAGCCTAAACGAACAACCACCACTGCGCAGAAACGCCACAGCGGACCGTAAAAGCACCGCCACAGAGCCGCTCGAGCCTAAACGAACAGCCACCACTGCACAGAAACGCCACAGTGGACCGTAAAAGCAGCGCCACAGAGCCACCAGAGCCTAAACGAACAGCCACCACTGCGCAGAAATGCCACAGCGGACCGTAAAATCACCGCCACAGAGCCGCCTGAGCCTAAACGACCAGCCACCACTGCGCAGAAACGCCACAGCGGTCCGTAAAAGCAGCGCCATAGAGCCGCCCGAGCCTAAAACAATAGCCACCACTGCGTAGAAATGCCACAATCATCATAATCATGCCCCTGCCAACCAAATCATCACAATCGCAGGCGTAAAAAAATGTTCTGCAGTGATCTTCTGTTTGTATATATAAAAACTTCTTTCGGCCGAAGAATTATTCGGCCGAACAAACTTTCGGCCGAATAATTACTCGGCCGAATAAATGTTCAGCCGAATAATTATTCGGCCGAAATATAGTCAGGCCAACGGTCTTAGCCGGACGGTATTTTCCCGGCAAACTGTGCAAGCCGTTCAATACGAGGCACGGCGTCAACTTTTATCTTTCGGCCGAAAAATGTTAAATTATTTTGGCCGAAAGATATTGTTAGTTCGGCCGAAATATTCTAGAATATGATTTTGGAAGCGCATTTGTCACGGAATAGACACCCAACTTCATGATTTCACCCTTATGTGTTGAATACTACAGAAGAGTGCTGGTCACAAACAATAGATGCCAGGTTTCTACAAAAAAAATACTGGATGCGATACCAAAGCATGAGTTGTTCATATAACATCTACATAATAGGTATTAGGAAGACGAGCATGTGATCCAATAAGTCAAGGATCTATATGAACATATTCTAAAGAATGCAGTGACTCATGCAGCAGTAAGTATCCACTTACTCGAAGAGAAGCTATGCCTGAGTCCGATGAGAATAGAAGTAATTAAGAATCAGGCTGCTAAGTATGAGATAAATATCCATTTTCTTGAACCCTCTGATTTTGAAGGCATAGCAGCAGAGGCCTAGGAATGGAAAAAGTTCATAAATGACCAAGCAGGCCCGTCTTCATAAAGTGTTTTATAAAATTTTGATTTAAAATGTAATATATTGTATAAATTATGAGCACTTACTACAAGACAAAATTTTGGGATTGAGAGGTTGGGGTAGCCCAAAAGTCTTTGAGGGGCAGCCCAAAGTTTTGGTTTTTGTATAAATATAGGAGAGTTTAGATTTAGAAAGGACTCCTTTCCCAAGAAATTTTTGAGAGTATATTGTAAGAAGAACTACTTCCTTTTACAATAAAGAATTACAAGTTTCAGCGGGAGAAAGTTTGGTGGAATGTTTCAAATGCTTTGCTATGGATCTAGTGAATGTAAACTATTTCATTTTCAGCTTATATCCATTACCTATGAGATCGTTCTAACTCATTTCATTTCTATTTATGTTATGAATGTCTTATAGTTTATTCTATGAAATTTCCACCGTGAGTAATGAAGGTTGTCATAAAAAATAAGCTATCTTGTTGTTCATATTTCTATTAATGTTCATGTGTTCTAAAATAAGTAACTGCTATCTGTAATTTTTCTTAATACATGCACAGAAATACATTACTCATTGATAACTGATAATTTTTTCTCCCTGGGGATAGGTTAGTTAGTTATAGTTATTTTTCTGGTTGTTTGCGATTTAGATGCAAGAGAGGTAATATGAGAGGTAATAACCTGCACATCACATTGTGACACTCCTCGTTATCTCTATCAAAATTACATTTTCGGATAGGCACTTGTATAGCATAACTTAAAAACAAAAAACAAAAAATATATACAGTGGACCGGGCCGTAACCGGTAAAAAATTTTAATTTGTTACTTGATCTATAGTATTTGGAACGTAAACCGGACGGATTCCACATACCAAACAATAACGAGCTAGTTGGGAACATTTATTGGAGAGAATCCCTAACTATTGTTACCTGCAATTTTCCAGGCCTCAACATTTTTTGGCGCTAGAAGGAGGGCCACTAGTGCATGGCTGGCTGAGGAAGCTCACTTCATTAAAATCACTCCACTGGTGACAGTTCTGAAAGTAGTTTGTTTCACAAATCCGCTGCTGAAGATAAGGAGAAAGGGTATCTATATCCTGTAGATAACGAAGTGGTTGATGATTTAAGAAGAATCACTAGGGAATATGTGAAAAATATTGGAGGATCACCTGTCATTTTTGTCTTTCCTAGAAGAGAGTATCAGAATAAAGATCGCCCTCAATTAGAATACTTAGTGTTGGTAGAAGATCTTGAAGAACTAGTAGAAGCATCCTTACAAGAAGTGGATCAACCTTTGAATCAATTGGATCCAGATTCACCTTACTGTTCACCTTGTTAGACCCCTATTCAGTCGCCACCTCATTCTCCACTCAGAATCATGGCTAATGTAAATGCAAACCAACCACCTCCACCACCTGCTTGGAAAGCTAGGTCACCTTTAAATTTGACACCTCCCTTGCATGATTTGCCTCAAGATTTTGACAAGATGTTACCCAAGTTTGAACCTGGTGAAGGAGTTTTGGTAGATGATCATTTATAGAGTTTTTACCTGGCTATAGAAGGATTACAAGCTAGGGAGCATGAAGATGTAGTATGTAGATTGTTTCCTCACACTCTGAAAGGAAAAACAACCTCATGGTATTTTGCACTTCCTACAAATTCAATCACATATTGGAACACATTTGAGCGAATGTTTAGAAGTAAATATGCAGTTCAGAAAACTCATGCAACCTTAATGAAGGGGTTATGTGCTCTAAAGAAAGACAGAAAAGAAAAAGTACATGATTTTACTCAAAGATTTGTTGCTTACCTAGACAATTTTACTGCACTAAATAAGCCATCTGAAAATGCTCTGATAGAATACTACACCTCAGCTCTTGGGCCTGATCTAGCCATGTTTTCCAAGAGATCAGTGAGACCTACATTAGCAAAAAATTATGAAGAAGCTGAGAAGGTGGAAGTTGAGTTGGAAAGCATAGAAAATTATTCTGTGTAGTCACAAGAAAATAATTTCAGAAGCAAGAAACCTTTATTACTTACTAAACCTATGAATGAGTGGTCACATGATTTTGAAGGGTCGTTGAAGATGAGGCAAAATTTATCCAACAGAGTGATAGATTTAGAGAAGGAAAAAGAGGCTCACAAATTGTATAAGCCTTATTATAAGAAAAGGGAAGACAGCAGTCAACCTAAACCTCCTCCACACAATCCTTCAGCAATGAATTTAACTGATGTAGGCATGGATAATTTTTGTACTTTTCATCAACATCCTCATTCTGAGAAGAATTGCCCCTAATGGATAAATTCTATGACACTAGTAATGAATCAATTATTGGATTCCAACCCGACAGAAACTGGTAAGGAGGAAGAAAAAGATAATAAATCTATAGAAAAACAAGAGGAGGATACTCTGGTTTTATGGGACTATGTCTCAATGTTTGATACAGAAGAAGATTCTCTGAAACAAGAGGAAACATTAGAAACCAATGTGACGACAAGAAGTTAGAGCTTGTTAAAAGAAGATAAGTCAATACTTCCTAATATCAAGAAACTTCAAGAAAATATGAATAAGATACAAAATAACACTACAAATGTTAAAATACCTGAATTTACCATTTCAAATCAAAATCCAAAGAAAATTAACATGCTTGTTAAGCCTATTGAAGACAAGGTGTATAATGTCAAGAAGAATCTCAAAGAACTTGATATGGGGTATGATATTGTGGAAGACATTAAAAAGGCTAAGGAAAATATCTCATTGTTTGAAATGTGTAATGTACCTCAGTAGAAAGAGAAATTGTTAAAAGCACTTGAAGTACCAGAAGAAGAGCTTCCCACTGACAACCAACCTGAAGAGGAAGTTGGTGAAGCAAGTGTGGGAGGTAAGTCTAAGTATAAAACCCCACCATTTCTCCTAACTTTTGATATTTTCAATTATAATGTGCACAAGTGTTTAGTAGAATCAGGAGCATTAGTCAACATTATGCCATGGTCAGTCTGCAAGAAAATTAATGGACAACCTAAACCATCTACTTGGCAGGTTATTCAATTAGACAGGACAACTATGAAAGTAATAGGAGAAATGGAAGATGTTCTAATTCACTTATCTGTAGATGAGAGGGTATGTTAATACATCGACATTGTAGTAGATGACATACCTGATGCTTATGGACTTATTTTGAGTTGAGACTGGTCGGCAAGGCTGGATGGATACTTCGCATCAGATTGGTCACATTTATGGTTGCCTCATAAGGGAAGTCCCAATCAGATAAAAGTAGTGAGAGAACCTCAAATGAAATACAATGTTACTCAGTTAGAAGGAAAGAATGAGCCAGTAAATTATGTGTTGGGAAATTACTTCATTGGATTGGAACCAGGAAATTACTAAGCTGAAGAAGCTAGTAGTACACCTGACACCTAGCCCGATCTCCTTCTATTTTCACGGGCTAATGAGATTGACTGTAAAATAGTAGATTTAGTTTCAGATGTAGTTTTCAATTCAAGTTTAGTAGAATTAAATATTTTTTGGGCCCTGTATTTTGATGGATCTAAAACATTGGAAGGATCAGGAGCTTGTTGTGTCCTGATTGATCCAAGAAAAAATAAACATTTTATTTCTTGTAGATTAGAGTTCCAATGTACAAATAATATAGCCGAGTATGAAGCACTAGTTCAGGGACTGAAAAAGGCATTAGAACTGAAATTGAAAAATATGAAAGTATATGGAGACTTTGAAATTGTTGTTAAGCAAATTTGAAATAAGATACACTGCATTTCAACACATTTAAAAGCCTATCAAAATGAAGTTTGGTATTTGCTTATAAATTTCCATGCATTCAATATTGTGTCCATTCCTAGATTAAAGAATGCAGCAGCTGATTTACTAGTTACCTCAGCTGCAAGGATAGTACCTTCTAATCATAGATGCTCTATTGAATTACTTTTTAGGCCTTCTGTTCTGGATATGATCACCAATCTATGGGTTTTTGACGATGATCAACAAATTTTGGAATTCTTGATGAATGATGAGACTTTAAAGGAGCAATAATAGATGATGAAGAACATCAAGCATAATTAAAAATTTGGGAATTTTATTCCTAAGGGAGTCAAGACCCTGGAACGAATGTTTGACTTAAACAACAAGTTCAGAAATCCAGTGAATGTCAAGACTCATATCTCATCCTTGCAATTTGAGCTAATAAATTTGGGGACTGAAGCTAAACCTAGATATGTAAATTTGGGAAAGTGTTGTTCTCTGGGCAAGAGGAGTAAGTTTATTAGTTTGTTCAAACAGTACAAATATGTGTTCACCTGGACATATGAAGAGCTTAAAACATATGACACAAAAATTATACAACATGTCATCCCGATTAAAGCTGGAGTCGAGCCTTACCAACAACCTTTAAGGAAGATGCATCCAAAGCTGGAACCTTTGATTTAGAGTGAAGTGAAAAAATTGTTGGATGCTAAAATTATATTCAAAGTCAGACATTTGGAATGGGTTTTGAATTTGGTGCCAGTAAGGAAAAAATATGGGGAAATCAGGCTCTGTGTAGATTTCAGAAACCTCAATCATGTGTTGGATAAAAATAACTATCTAGTCCCACCCATGGATAAAATATTGCAGATGGTTTCAAGTTCTGAATTATTTTCATTATTAGATGGATTATGTGGCTACAATCAAGTATTAGTAGCTGAATAGGACAGGATTAAAACCACATTCAGAACCAAGTGGGGAACTTTCGCTTACAAAAGAATGCCCTTTGGAGTCATAAATGATGGAGCTACTTTCCAGAGGGCCATGGATATAGATTTTCATGGTCTGATTAGTCATATTGTTGTGGTATATCTCGATGATGTCACAATATTTTCAAAAAGGAGAGAGGAAATTGCATTCCATCTGAAACAAATTTTTGAGCGTTGTCAAAAATATGGTATTTCACTGAATCCTAAGAAATGTATGTTTGCGGTCATAGAAGGAAAGTTACTAGGTCACGTTGTTTCTAAGAAAGGGATATCCATAGACCCATAAAGAATTAAAGCCATAGAACAGATCCCTTTACCCCATAACAAAAAAGGTATGCAATCATTCATGGGGACAATTAATTTTGTGTGAAGGTTTGTACTAAATTTTGCTCAAATTGTCAAACCTTTGCAGCAGATGGTTAAACAAAGTGTACAATTTAAATGGACTGATGTGGAAAAGAATGCATTTAGTAAGATAAAAACATCTATTGCTCATGCACCATCACTCAAAAGTATGAATTTTGAAAAATATTTTATTATGTACACTTTTGCATCCAATGACTCATTAGCAGCGATGCTTACACAGAAGGAATATGGGGGAGATGAGTACCCCATATCATTTATGAGCACTGGTATGCAGGGAGCTGAATTGAATTATCCAGCTGTTGATAAACAAGCTTATGCAGTTTTTAAAGCGGTAAAGAAATTTAGGCCATACATACTTAAGAACCGTACTAAGGTAATAGTTCCACACCCAACTGTAAGATCTCTTTTTGTACAAAAGGAATTAGGAGAAAGAAGAGGCAACTGGGTAACAACATTACAAGAATATGATCTTGAGTTCAAACCAACATCCATAGTCAAAGGGAAAGGACTATGTAAACTAATGGATAAAGGTAAAGATAATGAAGAAAGTAGCTGGGACAATGAAGCTGAGTTACATATGGTGGATGTATGTCCTCTATTCACAGCTCCAGATTTTTGGTACCGGGACCTAGTTCATTACCTTCAAGAAGGATATTTGTCGGAACATTGGAATTACAAACAACGAAGAGCATTACGTCTAAAATCAGCTTCATATCATATAATTGATGGAGTATTATTCAGAAATAATTATGATGGAGTTTTTCTCAGATGCTTAGAGTAAGAAGATGCAAAGAAGGTCATTTTTCTGGAGATACAACAGCCCATAAGATTCTTAGAGCTGGGTATTACTGGACTACACTATTTAAATATGCTCATGCTCATGTCAGAAAATGTGATGTCTACCAGAGGTGTGTTGGAAGACAAGCCAAAGTAGCAGGGCCTTTAAAACCAGTGATTATAACAGAACCGTTCGAACAATGGGGGATTGATATCATTGGAGAGATAAACACAAATTATTTGTTGCAGCACAAATACATTTTGATGGCAACTGACTACTTCACTAGATGGTTCGAGACCATTCCGTTACGCAAAGTGAATGAAGATGCAGTCATGGATTTCTTACAAGATCACATTATAACCAGGTTTGGGGTTCCAATTTCCCTGGTTTTTTATAATGCTACTTACTTTTCTTCTATTATATTAACTGCATTTGCGAATGAAAGAGGAATCAAGTTGCATTATTTTGCAAACTATTACCCACAAGGAAATGGTTTGGCGGAATCTACAAATAAGAATTTGATTAGAATTCTAAAGAAAACCATGATAGAAAATTAGAGAAGTTGGCACTTAGCATTACCTAATGCTCTTTGGGAGGATAGAGTCACACCCAAGAATTCTTTAGGTGTGTCACCATACACTCTTGTTTATGGAAAATAAGCTATTCTTCCTCCCAGCATTATGTTACCATCTTCAATAATAGCTCAGGAATCTAGCGATACCGATAACGAAATCCTACAGATTAGAATCTATAATCTTTTGAAGTCGAAAGAGTCTGGGTCCAAAGCCAAAGAATGATTTAATCATCAACAGGAAGTAGTGAAGCATTGGTTTGATAACCATAAGGCCGGGAACAAGGAATTCGAAGTAGGAGATCTGGTTTTTAAGTGGGATCATCTGCATGATGAAAAGGGGAAGAACACCAAGTTTCAACAGTTATGGGTAGACCCTTTTCAAATTGCAGCCAAGCTTGACCCCTCAACTTACAAGTTGCAAGATTTACAGGGGTGGGAAGAGAACTTACCAGTTAATGGTTTGGTACTCAAACATTTTTTTTCTTGATTTTTATTTCTTGGTTATCTTATACATAAATAAATTGGTTTGTTTTAATTTTTGATTTATTTAATTTTGTTTTTTTAGTTAGATTTTGATTGATTTCAATAAAAGGCACAATTTTTTGTTGCATGGAGTTCATCAGAATTTTGGATTAACTAAAATCTTTGATTATGAGACTATGTACTATTGATTTATTTGAAAGAACTTCTTCTAGTTTAGTAGTTTTCCTAAATGGCTATGAACACATTGAAGTCCTACTTAATCCTTGTAAAATAAATCAGGATCAAAAGGTCTGGAATACTATTTCGAGGCTCCACCCATCTCACATTAAAAATGTCTTAGGGGGTGACAGCAAAATACCCATGGAGAGGAAGCATGGTAAACAATATATTATATTTAAATGATCCCATGCCAAGAATTGAAAGCCAAAAGGAAAATAAGAGTCAAAAACTCGTAAGGAAGAAATATGTATCAAACAAAGTACTGAACCATATTAGTACAAGATTGCCAAAGTTATTCTCCATCTGTGATCTGAAAACTAAATACATCTCTCACACAAAAGGACACTATGGATAGAGGAGCTTGAATTAAAAAATTTAGAAAGAAGGCATGCAGAAGGACTCAAAAGAAAGGACAAAAGTCCTAAAGCACAAAAGTGGAAAATGGCATGGGAATGAGGAACAAATGATTATTTTTGTTTACCATATGTTACAATCCTATGGTGTCCAAGCTAGGAGCTACCCGAAGACAGAGGTAAAAAATGAAACTCATATCCCTGGCCTCAAAAGAGTTATCTAGACATTGAAATCTTAGTTTCCATTTTCCCTAAATTGGACTATCATCAATGATTAAAAGTACATACATCTGAAATTTGGGAAATCCAGACATCTAGAAGAATGCAGCATGTTGGTATTATCAAAACGGTCTATTGCTCAAAGAATAAATTGTCCAGAGATTTGTGTTCATCAGGTAGTCGCCAATTGTTGCAACTACAACCTTTTCCCAAAATTTTTAAAATTTTTGGACCCTCCTTTTATTTTTATCTAGCCTAGGATTGTTTGGTTTCGTGGAATTTCTCTTTCCTATTCTATAAATTTTGGAACTCATTATGTCATTTAGTTAACTAAAGTACACCAAATTGGCACTATTCTAGACTACATGACAACATTTCAGAAGTTGGATATTTCTAGAGAATTCCTCTCAGAATATTTTCATTAAGAACTTTTCATCAGCAAGTGTTGCAGCTGCAACCTTTTCCAATTTTTTTTAAAATTTTGGGACCCTCCTTTTACTTTTATCTATCTTGGGATTGTTTAGTTTCCTGAAATTTGTCTTTCCTCTTCTATAAATTTTGATCTTTTTAGGCCAATTTCTGTTTTCCTTCATTGTGGGATTTGAATGATCTGAAACTGTCATTTGTCTAGCCAATGCAACAAATGACTATGGAGTTTTGCTTTATTTCTTAGAGCTTAACGTTTTTTATTTTTTGATCTTTTAGTTTTTCACTGTTGGGAATTTGTTGAGGTTTGAGTCAGGGCGTTACTTCTCTATGCTGCCGACGTTTTGGAAGGGAAACGCCGAGCAATTCTTTTTCTTGCTGATCCATGGCCTTTATCACCTTGTGGTTTTATTTTTTAAACCTTTGAGTGTAGATGATTTGATTTCGCTTTATTTCTATCAGAACGATTTTTTACTGTGGTCGGAGGTGTATTCGTCTACAACACTGACGTTTTGGAGGGCTTGTCATTTCTATCACCAACACTACGGAGTATATTGTGTCTTGAAGTTCTGATGTGTTAGTAATTAGTCTTTTCGATAGCTGACACATAACTATTAGCGGTGTTTAGTGTTTGGGATCACCGACACTATGATAGAGTTTAGTTTTGAATCACCGACACTGCAGAAGTGTTGAGTTTTGAGTTGCTGACACATAGTGTTTAGAGCTTTCGACTATCGACGAGTTTTTGATCTGCAGAACCCACAGTTGGTTTGTTTCCTACCATTGCGACTACCTATGGAACTATCCACCCGAAGAATAGTGTTTCCTCGCTGATGCTGTAGTGGTTAACGGTTTCGATCGTCGATACACAATCACCGCGATAATAGTCATTGGCATCACCGACACTGTGGAGATGCTAAGGTTTGGAGTCTACCGATATTTATCCTTAGAGCTTCCGATCATCGACATTTTAATTTTTCCATGGAACCCGTAGTTTGTCTGTAGCCCACCATTGCGGCTGTCTAGTGAACTATCTGCCCGACGTCTAGTGCTTTCACCCATCGATGAGGACTTTTCTCGCCGATGACGATTTTTCCCACCGATATCTTTTACTGAGGGTTCTATATAGAGGTGGAGAATTTTTTATTATTACCCTGGATTGAAAACCGTGTCTGCTCCATCCTTGTCAAATTGAGTTGTACCGTTTCTCAGCTGTCTAGATTCCATTCATGGGAGTACTGCCGTGGAGGTTTTGTGTCATCCCACCGACTGCAGAGTGTTATTCCAGGTAGGCCAACCACGGTCTCCTTCTTTTTTATTTCTTATTGGTAGTTTTGAGAACCACGGTTTGCCCGGGTTAGGTTTTCTCGTAGATTGTAGCGTTGTCCATTAGAAATAATATTTATCCTCGCAGTAGGCTGGTTTGACAGTTTTCTTTGGTAGTAGTGGTTTTTTGAGCCTAATTTTTGAGCCATTATGGTTGTTTCATCCCTATCTGAAATATTAGGTAGTCAGTGCAGACAAGCATTACGCTATCTGCACCACCTATTTTGGGGTTGCTTATGGCCATCCGAGGGGAGGGGGGGGTGTTTCAGTTTTCATATGCATTTACCCTATTTTCTTGCGTGGCAGAGGTCTTGATTTTTTTATGAGTTGGGTTTTTTCATGATGAGGATCAATATAGGGTCTAGCGGTCTGAGGTTTAGCAGTAGCGGAAATTTAGTCCACGTTTATTGAGGAGTTACATTATTTTGAATGGATTCTGGGATAATGATGAGTTTTCTATTAGGATTGTGTTCTTATTTATAGACGGTGGACTTAGAAGTTTTTAGGACACAACTTGTAGGAGTTTCTTTTTCCTGGTCATTTTCTTTTATGCATTATTCCTCTGTATACTTTATTTTTAAGAATGCATATGGAAGAGGTAAATAGTTTGATACAGTTTTTCTTCATTATTGAAACAATTACTAAAGCTCAAATGGTCTAATAAAATACTGTGTTGATGACAGAGTGACTGCTACAAAGGAGATATGTCTAAAATACAAAAGAAGAAGGCTCCTATTGCTAAGGGAGAACCAGAGGTAAAAATCATCACCAAGGTGGAATACATGTATGAAGATACCAAGGCTACCACTAGGGTTGAACCAGATTATAAATGGGGTGAAATATACAGGATGATTGTAAATTAGAATGTGTCTGATGCAGTATTTGAAGAGTTGACTATTTATGCAAACATAGAGAAATCGACTCTTATGAAAGTAGCCACAACACCTGAGTTGTTCCCATGCTCAGAGGTGATCAGCTGGATTCTGCCTAGGGTAGATGTAACTATGATGATCCTTGCGAATACTGATCAATAGGGATATGCTACATACAGCCCTGCTTATGTCTCCATGGCATATCACCTACCTCCTGCTCAGATTTACCTAACAGAAAGCTGGTTGAAAGAGACAGATTTGGACCTGGTAGAAACAATAAAAAGAATGATGTGCCTAATGTAGGATTTGAAGAGTTGACTATTTATGCAAACATAGAGAAATCGGCTCTTATGAAAGTAGCCACAAGACCTGAGTTGTTCCCATGCTCAGAGGTGATCGGCTGGATTCTGCCTAGGGTAGATGTAACTACGATGATCCTTGCGAATACTGATAAATAGGGATATGCTACATACATCCCTACTTATGTCTCCATGGCATATCACCTACCTCCTGCTCAGATTTACCTAACAGAAAGCTGGTTGAAAGAGACAGATTTGGACCTGGTAGAAACAATAAAAAGAATGATGATACTAGGGAAGAACTTTCAAACCAGGCCATCACAAGAATATGATACATCCACTCTTTGAACCCCTTATAGATATATAGCACTGATGCTGAATAGGATTTTTGGGTGAGCTCACAGAAAAATCTTCTAATTGGCATGGATACCAATTATTTTCTATGTGGCCACTCAAGGAACCATATTCAATTGGTCAAACATAGTGTCCAATGGCCTCTCAGCATGCATATCTTCAGCTTTTAGAGGGGTGTCATAGAAAAAGTCTGAGTTCTACATGAGCTCTATCTTAGTGGACCGTATACTGTGTACCCAGTCTTTTCCCGCCTTGAGGAGTAATTGGAATAGGGATAGGACCTCGATATACATCGCATATAAATTACTGTGGGCACACAAATACCATGGCTACTACAGAGAAATATGTGAACATTTCATCATGCCGTTGTACACTCTAATTTTCTTGACAGAATGCAACTGCATGTCCGAAGAGGCCTTCAAGGTCATTGAGGAATATGGATACTATTATTTAACTAAGGAACGTATGTATATCAGAATGTATGGGGATTCCAGAGCACCTTCTATAATCCCTAAATATGCCACTGATTATGTGCTGCATAAAGAGGAAATTAGGCAGGTATACCTTGATGGAGTGGGGAATTTCTTGTTTGAGCATAAAAAGGTAGCATTTACGGCCATACCTTTTTGGCTAGGCAGTTATAAGTTTTCAAAAGTAAAACAGACTGCAGAATTTGTGCAGGAGCTGGAGCACTTCCATTTTGGTGAATAGAACTTTCATAGGAATGACTCCCGGAATAATGTAGCAGAACACTGCAAAGAGGCAAACATTCATTTTGAGTATACTAACTTTTGGGACAAGGACGAAGAAAACTTCAGTAGTGTAAAGAATATGACTTCCTTGAAGAAGAGATTTAGATAGAAAATCACTACTGTGGGTAGAAAAGGTAAAAGTGTACAGAAGACTAAGATAGTAGAAGAAGAAGAGGCCAAAAAGAGGGAAGAAAATGATAAAAGGCTATCATAAGAGGCAGAGAGTTGGCTAAAGAATACGGAAGAAGAAATAAAGAGAAAGATGAAGGTCATAAGTTGAAGAGGAAATTTGAGGACATGCAGAATCAAGTGAGGACTTCAAAGACAGAACTCCAAACTCTGCAAGCCAATAAGGAGGCTTAAACAGAAAAGGATACCCAGAACAACTTCGCAGAATTACATAGGCTATAGCTAGAGCATCAAGTGTTGAAAAGTGAGAAAACTAACCTTCAGGTGTCTTACGAAACTCTAAGTGTAGAGAAGGTCTAGTTGCAAAACAAGGTAATTGAGTTAGAATCAGAGAAGGCTACCACTGAAGAAAGACAGAAATAGTATCAAATGCAGGTAGCATTTTTGGAAGGACAGAATGCCTCATTGACAGCATCACTGAAAGATGCTATGGAATAGAAGACAGATGTCCAACCTTTGAAGGAACATGTTCTAGCTCAAAGGAGGAAGATCCACCATTTTCAAATGTGTGTTGAGGAAGGAAGATATAAGATTGTACAAATAGTAGATTGGAAGAGATTTTGGATACTATGTCTTATTTCTTGGACAGATCTCAGGAGATTCTGGAGATTTTGACAGGAAGAATAGTGTGGATAGAAACAAATGAGGAACCTCCCGCAAGGCTACCAGTTAAAGATCAACAGAGTTTAAAGCAGGATTATGATTTATTGGATTTTCCCATCAATATTGCAGAAGAATTCAAGAAAACTATAAAGAAAACAAAGGGATTATGTGCTGAATACTATAGAAGAGTGGTGGTCACATATAATAGATGCCAGGTTTTTGCAAAAAAAAGACTGGATGCGATACTAGAGAAGGATTTGTTCATATAAGATCTACAGAATAGGTATCAAGAAGATGAGCATGAGATCCAACAAGTCAAGGATCTAGATGAACAGATTCTGAAGAATGCAGTGGATCATGCAGCAATAAGTATCCACTTACTAGAAGAGAAGTTATGCCTGAGTCCCGCGAGAATAGAAGTAATTAAGAATCAGGCTGCTAAGTATGAGATAAATATCCATTTTCTTGAACCCTACGATTTTGAAGGCATAGTAGCAGAGGCCCAGGCATGGAAAAAGTTCATAAATGACCAAGTGGGCCCCTCTTCATAAAGTCTTTTACAAAATTTTGATTTAAAATGTAATATATTGTATAAATTATGAGCACTTACTACAAGACAAAATTTTGGGATTGAGAGGTTGGGGAAGCCCAAAAGTCATTGAGGGGCAGCCCAAAGGTTTTGCTTTTTGTATAAATATAGGAGAGTTTAGATGTAGAAAGGACTTCTTTCCCAAGCAATTTTTGAGAGTATATTGTAAGAAGAACTACTTCCTTTTAAGAATTACAAGTTTCTGCTGGAGAAAGTTTGGTGGAATGTTTCAAATGATTTGCTATGGATCAAGTGAATATGAACTATTTCATATTTAGCTTATGTCCATTAACTATGAGATCGTTCTAAATCATTGCATTTATGTTTATGTTATGAATGTCTTATAGTTTATTCTGTGAAATTTCCGTCGTGAGTAATGAAGGTTGTCATAAACAATAAGCTATCTTGTTGTTGATATTTCTATTAATGTTCATGTGTTCTGAAATAAGTAACAGCTATCTGTAATTTTTTTAATACATGCACAGAAATACATTACTCATTGATAACTGATAATTTTTGGTCCCTCGGAATAGGTTAGTTAGTTGTAGTTATTTTTCTGGTTGTTTGTGATTTAGATGCGAGAGAGGTAAGATGAGATGTAAGAACCTGCGCATAACATTGTGACACTCCTCGTTATCTCTATCAAAATTGCATTTCCAGATAGGCACTTGCACAACATAACTTAAACACAAAAAACTAAAAATATATATGGTGGACCGGGCCGTAACTAGTAAAACCTTTTAATTTGTTACTTGACCTATGGTATCCAGACTGTAAACCAGATGGATTCCCCATACCAAATAGTAATGGGCTAGATGGGAATTTTTATTGGGGATAACCCCTAACTATTGTTACCTACAATTTTCCAGGACTCAACAACAAGATCAAAGATGAAATTTATTCACATGTCCTTATGTAAAGTCCCTCTACTTAGTTGGAGGCTTCTTATAGTTATCATGATTCTAAAGTGGTCCTCAACTCCCAACCTAAGAGTACTTATTTTATCCTCACATACTATATCCCATGAATCATGCTCCCGAAAACCCTACCATCCCACCTTTCCTAATTCATAAGCTCACACCAAATGCCATGCCTGAGTGTCAACTCCTCGAACATTTCTATAGCTATAGTGAGAAATATTTTAGAGTCCATCAATGTAAAGAGAATAAAATATTCTTGATCCAGAAAGAACCCATGACGTCATGGAATACCATATGATGGAATATTTTCACAAACCAAATCAAAAAAATCAAATGGAACCTTTGGAACATGCTATAGATATGTCGGTTCTTACAAAGAAACCCCAGATATCACTTCATGCACTATCAAGGGTTCTCACTCTTCAGACATTGAAATTGATCGGTTATATAAAGAACATAAAATTAATTGTTTTAATTGTAGTGGCATGTTAAGTTTTTGAACCATTGATCTACAAGAAAATATGAAAACTATAGGAAGGGAAATGTGCAGTGGAATAATCAAAGAGAATGTAGTCTGGACAGGAAATTCATGCCACAAATTTCAAATAAATTGGATAAGAATTGCTCAGATAATCACAACATTAATCTTCATTCATTAATCAATAATACATTGATTATAGAATAAATAGAATTCAAATGATAAATATGGATTCAAATCTATCAGTTCTAATTGACTGATTAGCTAACTTGGTGTGTCTAAATAAATGTTGGAACTTAGTAGTCTAAATCTGGATGTCTAAATCGGTCTACAATCAGTTAATTGATGAGGTAGATGGGAAAAATGCGCCACTCTCCCTTCATGCATGAACAAATAGTGCTAGGATAACTGAAAGTGATCTAATTGATTGTAACTGGAGCTTAACTCATCATAAGTGCTTACCAACCATGACCAACTGATGGAGGCTATTGGTGGCATTGAGAGAGGGATCCTATAATGAAGGGATTAGTGTTAGAGGAACATAGAATAATGCATGCACATGTTGTAACTTCCATATAATATCTATGTGGGTCCCCCATACTCTAGTACAATAATAATTCCCCCTTGAGTTAAGAAAATAGACAAAATATACTATATTGGACAAAGGAGGAGTGCATTCTTTGAAAATTCTAAGCTGAAACAAAAATTATAATGCTGAAATTGTCACTACAAACTGAAACAGTAGCTAAACCTATGTCATAATTGAATTGAGTCTTTTCGATCTGTTTTATTTCTATTTTGCCTAATTTTGTCTCTAATTCCACGCTTAAACTTGCAACAACATGCCATGAATGATTACATGGTGAAACCTACGAATGTAATTTCTTTAGAATTGCTTCTGTTGCCATGACTTGCCTTTGTCCTTCAACTTAAATCTACAACAAAGCAAAAAAAATACAAGTGATAAACATGAGTTTTCTGATTAATTGGGATCCGTAATTAACATATATATATATATATATATATATATATATATTCTAGCCTTCCGATCTGCAATTATGCGCTCCTGTATTCCTTTTTTTCTAGTATGCATTTCCAAGAGAAATGTCCTCCATAGAGTTGAAATATTGATGGTGCTCGACGCACTCATAACCAAGAGTCGTGCACTTACTCAAATGATCCTTTATGGTGGTTTCGACCACCTAATACTTTACGATTTGATTCATGACTTGTGGCATATCCGTTCACCCTATAAGCCAACAAATTATTTCAAGAAACCAAATGTGATTTATATCACAAATTACCTAGGACAATGTTTTTCGAGTGATAATTTCTAGATATACCTTCTATTGTATTGGATTTTCTCTCTTATTTTGGTAATCTTACTATCTTCTATTTCACCAATATTAAACTCTCCTTCCACCAATCATGCAACCATTTCGATGCATAAACTTTATGGGAGGTCATGACCAATCTCTCTATGATTTGAAAAATCAAATCAATTATATAAATAGACATATAGTTATGCCTACCTAATTCATCTAAAATGGAGAGGGATGAGATTTTCCTACCGGGAATTGAGGAATTGCTACTTTCCATTATGTGTTCAGCGATATGAGATTCTCCTCCCGGGAGTTGAGGGATTCTTTTCTTAGCCAGTGGTCAAGTTTGAGCTATCTTTTACATATTGACCTTCCCCTTCATAGCGATTATATCTCGTGCAAATCATTACAGCTTGTCCTTGGGATTCCAATTCCATGAAACCACCTGCACAAACAAAAATTCCAAGATTATAGCCCTCAACAGTTAAAAAATAGGATACTTGTTGCTTATTCATTTGATCAATTGACACTGGTTTTCAAAAAAAAATTGGCATTGAATGATTACTTCATATGTTTCTGTGTATCCTACCCGTAACATAGGAGATAAATTATATCGTGGTTTAGTATCTTCTCATATCTGCTCCTGAGATTCCCATAATCAATTTGAGTAACCAAATTTAGTTTATTATCAATAACAATACACTTGGAAACTTTTGTGATAGGATATCGGGTCAGGTTGTTTGATATTTTTTCTCAAACATTGTTGTATGAGATTTTCATGGTGATTGAGTTGCCATAATAGATAATATTATGGGCACATCCTGAACTGGCCCTATCTATTTTAACGGAATGATTTTATTCATGATGCAAAAGATGAAATGAAAAATGGGGTAAGATTTTACATTACTGATTTACCCCTTACCTTTTTCATGCACAAATTGAGGAGCGTAATCTTATGCTTGTGATACATAGTGTCGAAGAAACTTTTATCAGTATTGGCAACGTTGAGGAGTTAGTGTCAAAATATGGTTTATTTCTGTGTGATTCCACCAAGGACGTACATAACATATCTCTTCAGTTTGGATGGTATCCTTTCATCGATCCTCATATCTATACCAAGGACCTGCACTATTTCGTAAAGGGAGGAAATAATATGGAACATAACTCATTGATTCTTATACCCATACACTTCTAGCCTTTGAGCCACTAATTCCTTTGATGTGTTGGTACACCAATAATGGCCACAAATATGGCAACAAGAAGGGGATTCAAAGGAAATTTGGCTTCACATATACATAAATATAATGGGCTCTTCTAAATTCAGATGGTGGACCAAGTGCCCCTGGAGCTTCTGACAGTATGCCTTTCAGGTATTCAATAAGAACTTTTCAGCATGGTTTTCAGCTCAGGAAAGATGATCTTTGTAACGATAATAAAATATATCTGGGCTAGTTTGGAAATGGTGAGAACTTAAATCCATATCAATGTCACCTTTATGATAATATTCAAATGGTCTCTACGCAAGCTATCTTTTTTACAAAACATGCAAAGTGTATTCTTGAATATGATATGATTGTTTTCTCTTTACAGTGTCATGTTTACACACTGAAGATTGACGATGTACACTATTATATGAGTGCCTCAAGTGATTCTATTTGATGGAAATTTAGGTAAACATATATAGAATTTGGAAACTACAATGATTACCAATCCAAACCCCGAATTTATCATGAGGAATCGTGAGAATAGTGCAACAAGAAGTATGCTCTTCAATTTCATAAAATGTTGGCTTTGCACTTGCACAATTAATAAGGTTACAATTACAATTGCATGTTTGTAATGGATGCTTCTACAGTTTCTTCAGTTTTATACATTGGTCGTTGAAATTCCAAAAGTTGGTATTAAACATTGATGGCATACGCATTCATAAAGTTGTTCACGCCAATGCAGAGATATGTTCCACTGATATTTGGTTTTAAAATCCATAAAAGTACACAATGAACCAATTATATTGATGTTTTCTCATAGCGCCGAGATTTTCTTGTATGACTGCATGCATCTCGATGAAAAAGAAAGAGTATAACTCAGAACCATGGGCAGGAGCAGATCGATACTTATGGGGCAGGTATGCATGTATTTTATGTTAACTATGGTTTATGCAGGATCTAATGGGTAAGTTTCCATGTAGGTTTCATGAATGGAAGTGGCTATGCACCTCCCGTAGTTTCTGTCAATAGAAATCATCCCCATACATATTATTCATTCTACTATTATGAATTTTTGAAATGGAAATTTGAAAGCGAATGATGCACCTTTTTACTTCAATGAGCAGAATCAAATATTTGCTAACGTGTTTCACTGTAGGATTTCCTATTTAACTCCTTGTAGACAGATCTATCAATCTAAAACATTGTTGACTAGTGGCTCTACTATTTTCTCCATTTAGATAAAGGGATGTATTACAGAGAAAGAATACTATCGATATCCATGCAGAATGAGCTTCCATTTGAATTCATCTAAAAAATGACAAGAGACACTTAAACTTCAATTAAAACTCAACTCAACACCTACATGATTGTTGTAGCTGGCTGTTACAACTATAGGTGGTGTCGCAGCTCGCTGTTACACCTATAGGTGGTGTCACAGCTGGACATTTTTCCTTTAGTATCATTTTTAATTTTCTTTTTGCATTTTCCTTTGGTATGTAAAAAAAACAATAAAAATTATAAAACCATGAAAAAAAACATTATAAAAAAATTAAAATTTAAAAAATAAAAAACATTGTAAAAATTCAAAATTCAAAATGGACATTCCAATCATTCCTGAATATTGAAACATGTTTTTATGATTTACGCTAAGTTGTTTCTTGGAGTCACTTTAGCAGCAATTAACAACAAAACAAGTGAAAAATGGAAATAGATATAAAACGCATTTTATTTCTTTGATTTGCAACATTCATACTTCTTCTGCATGTTATGTTTTTCAAACTTCTGACAAGTTTTCATGGAGGATATGTAGTAAGTTTTTCAGGTTTGGAGATGCTCGCATTTCATGCTGACGTGATTTTGAAGAATTGCAAAATTTTTCCTAGAAACATGCTTTATTTAAATCCTAAAGAAGCTAAATTTTTCATCGCACGTGTCATGACATTTGCTGCTACACAGAAACCAATTACGTCATGATCTGTAATTTATCCACATTTCTCCTTCAAGGCACATTAGTCATCCATGCTGGAGTCCACTATTTCATTTCCTTAACTGCCATGACTTCACACATGCCTATCTTTCTGAGTTGCATACATCCCTTTATCTTTTTTAGTTCATTTTTTATTTTTCCATTTCAGTTTGCCTTCTGAATAAAACCAGCTCCCTTTCCATGACTACATTTTCTTTTCATATACACTGCTTGACCATGAGTTCTTTTCATTTATAGTACTACCAATATTTTTGTACCAACTCGCATTGACTGATGTGGGATTCCTTAAGGCTCACCTTTCAACAATTTTTTCCCCATTAACCTTAGCACCTTATATGGGATAAAGACTAGAGTTCATTTTGTGTACCTGGAGGTTTGCATGCCTTAATGGAAAGTTATCTTGCTAACAATCATGAGAATACATCAATGTCCCTTAATCGTCATATATTTCAAGTGGCTCGACATCATCACATCTGTAGCTAGGGTTTTCACCCTAGCTTGTGCTGATGAGCACCTACTAAGGAATCTGGAATCCTTAGTAGCAGTTCAATAATGTAAACAAAAAGACACTGAAATAAAAACTAAGCTAAAGCAGAAAAAGTAAATAACATGAAGTAAAAAACAGTAAAGAGATGTATAATGGTGATTTTATTGATATTACCTCCAATGAGGAGGTTGGTGGAGTCCGTTGCGCTGGTCCGATGTCGGTGGCTTCGAGCTCCAAGCTGCTTCTTCTCCTTTTCCGGTGGTGGAAATGGGCCAAAAGAGTTCTCAATGGTGAAAGTAGCTTGATGGTAAGCTAGGGTTTCGAGAATAATTTCGGCAGAGGCAGGATGCTTATGACTGTGGATGTGGAATAATGGGTCTCCATCACTTATTTATAGTTTTTTTAGTGATGGAGTGCTGGCCCATGGTTTTTGGAAACCATGTGGTTTAGGGTAGCTTGTTTAGGGTTTTTGCTGTTTTAGGGTTTTCCTCCTTTTTCCTCATTATTTTTATTCCTTTTCTTCCCTTTTGGGGATTTTTGCTATTTTTAGAGGAATTTTGGTTATTTTTGGAGGAAAAAGGGGTTTTTTTGGCCTTTTGGAGGCATTTTAGGCCTTTTGGAGGCTTTTTAGTGGGATTTTCAGGGAAATATGGTAGGCAAATGGACAAATGAGCCATGAAATGGGGTAGATGAGGTAGTTAACCATTTTTGGGTGTTAACAACATCTATTCACACTTTGCAAGATGTACTTGGGTACCTTGGCACTCATTGATATCAATGGTGAGTCTTCCTCGCATTGGTTAACGACATTCATCAATGGCCAATAATCCAATGATTTATCTTCATGCTCACCCTAGACACATACATTCACATGAATATTATAACTGTACCATTGGGTTTTGTAGCGGGTGAAGACTATATATTATTTCTCATGACTCCATCAGTAGTTACAAAATCATGACTTTAGATCTATGAGAGTACCGCAGTTCCACTTTACGCCTTGCACATTTTCCATGATTCAATAGTTCATATTCCTCCACTTCACACTACATCAGTTACAACAGTTATAGTCGCAACAGCATTTATAGTTACATTTTTATCCTACAGTCGTGGCATATTCTCCATGATTCAGTAGCAATAGTTTTGATTCCTTCACTTCCCATGATCCAGCAGTTACAGCCGTAGTAGCATCGACATATTCCACGATCTAGCAGCAACAGTTACATTCCTATTGCATCATTCATCTACTTTTTGGGTAAGTGGAGGTATGTTGTTTTCCAAACTTTAATCATGCAATTCCTTACATGCTAGCAATGAATAATTTGGAAAATCCTCTCACCATGCTCCATTTCCTTTTTCACTTTCATAACCCATGCCGAATTGCATGAGGACATGCAACAAGTTTAGATGGGGAGGATGAATATAGAGGTTGTTGTACACTCTATAGGATATCAAATGCAACCATATTTTTCAGAGGGAAAGAAATCTTTTGTGATAGTTTATTCATTTTCTCATACATATTGTTCCGTATATAAAATGTGGAATTTGAATTGAGCATATCGCACAAACCATGCATTGGATCCTCAGGATTTTTGGACAGGGCATGCATAATATTATAATGAACACAATTGGTAAGTTTCAGTTCAGTCCAATGTATAGTTTCTAGACAAAAAATCCATCATTACCTACATCCAATTTGCATTTTTCTCGAAATCCGTGATATGGGTAGCTCTGATTTTTGGTGTGGAAATGCAAAAACATGCTTGCAAAATTTCATCCAAACCCAGTTTGTATTTTGGGAGATATTAGTTCAAGAAGCTGGCTACAACACCAGCTGCAAGTGTGACAAACTTTCCATTTTGCAGCTACAACTCCGCCAAACCTTCCATTTCACAGCTGCAACTCCAAACTATATTCATTATCATCACTTTGCTACCATCACTCCATTTTTTCTCATTTACCATTCACCAACATTTATTTTTCGACAAATCCTCTGTTGCACTTTTCTTCATACACATTGATACACATATTGGCACGACTCATAAAGGTAAAGAAAAGGATTTCTAATACACAGTGATGCTCTCTTATGCACATTGATAGATTATCATTTCCAAATGAGTGTATGGTTAAATTATTATTGCAGCTAGAAAACAAATATCGAAATGAATGTTCTTAACACAATAATTAGCCTTGAAGAGCTAATGATATGTCCTTGAGAACCTTTGATATCCCTGGGGGCATTACATTCTCTTATAATGTTTGTTAGAGGGTGTTATCCTTGTAGCATTTGAGGATAAAATTAGTTCATGGAAACACTTTATTAAGGTAAACATGTGCAAATTTGATTGTTTTGACCCCTTGGGATAGGTGAATCAAATGGAACATTATTTTTATCTCCATTGAATTAAACATGATCTACAAAATTTAAAATTTGGGATTTTAGAATTAGATTCTAAAGGATGGAAGTGGTGGAAATGATACCATAAATATTATCAACATTGTGTCCCTTGGATCCAATTTGTGAAGATCCTTCATGACTGATTTGATTGTGGAACTCAATATGTCATTTAGTTAACTAAAGTACACCAAATTGGCATCATTCTAGACTACATGACAACATTTCAGAAGTTGGCTACATTTAGAGAATTCCTCTTAGATTCTTTTCATCAACAATTTTTCATGAGAAAGATCAAAGATGAAATTTATTCACATGTCCTCATGTAAAGTCCCTCCACTTGGTTGAAGCTTTCTGATAGTTATCATGATTCTAAAGTGGTCATCAACTCCCAACCTAAGATCCCTTTATTTTATCCTCACGTAATACATCCCATGACTCCTCCTCCTAGAAACCCTGCCATCCCACCTTTCCTAATTCATAAGCTCACACCATATGCCATGGCTGAGTGTCAACTCCTCGAACATTTCTACAGCTATAATGAGAAATAATTTAGAGTCCCTAAATGTAAATATAATAAAACATTCTTGATCTAGGAAAGACCCCATGAGGTCACGGAAGACCATATCATGGAAAATTTTCACAAACCAAATGGAAAAAATCAAATTGAACCTCTTGAACATCCTATAGATATGTCGGTTCCTACAAAGAAACCACAAATATCACTTCATGTGCTATCAAGGTTTCCCACTCTTCAGACATTGAAATTGATCGGTTATATCAAGAACATAAAATTAATTGTTTTAGTTGTAGTGGCATGTTAAATTTTTGAACCATTGATCTATAGGAAAATATGAAAACTGTAGGAAGGGAATTATGCACTGGAATAATAAAAGAGAATGTAGACTGAACAAGAAATTCATGCCACAAATTTCAAATAAATTGAACAAGAATTGCTCAGATAATCACAACATTAATCTTCATTCATTAATCAATAATACAATGACTATAGAATAAATAGAATTCAAATGATAAATATGGATTCAAATCTATCAGTTCTAATTGACTGATTAGCTAACTTGGTGTGTCTAAATCAATGCTGGAACTCAGTATTCTAACTATGGATGTCTAAATTAGTCTACAATCAGTTAACTAATGAGGTAGGTGGGAAAAATGCGCCACTCTACCTTCATGCATAAAAAACTAGCGCTAGGATAACTAAAAGTGATCTAATTGATTGTAACTGGAGGTTAACTCATCATAAGTGCTTACCAACCATGACAAACTTATGGAGGTTGTTGGTGGCACTAAGAGTGGGATCCTATAATGAAGTTATTAGTGTCAGAGGAGCATAAACTAATGAATTCACATGTCATAACTTCCAAATAACCTCTATGTGGGTCCCCCACACTCCAGTACAATAATAATTTCCCCCTAAGTTAGGAAAATAGACCAAATATACTATATTGGACAAAGGAAGATTAATTAATCCTGACACCTCCCCCCCCCCCCCTTAATCCTAACTTTGGACTGTTGAGACTCAAAAATGTCATATCTTCATCTGCTTTACCTTTCACTATTCTTCACATTTCATTGTCCCATTAACCTGTCATTATACCATTTCCTTGCATATATTTGGGTTTCACCTTATTATTTTCCACTTTATTCATTTTAGTATTAAAAAGGAATTTATGATTAAATGTTATAAATTAACATGTTTTTCATATATATCTCAAAAATGTGTGAGCTTTGCAATCTGCAGGAATTCATACAAAAACGCTTCTCGAATATCTCCTCCACCATTTCAAGGAGATAGTTATTCAAAGAATATTCCAAGGAGAATATCATGGATATTTGGTTGGCATATCTTATCTAGGATTTATGAGAGACATGTGGAGAATTTGTTAGAGACATGTGGAGGATTTGAAGGGATCATATCTTGTAATAATAGGAAAGTAGTTCAGAGTGGTTGAGAGAATAGTGGATCTGTTATTATGATATGGTTATCTTCTTCTCAAATAAATTCATGTATAAAAGAGAGTGCTCTCTCTTCATTTCATTAATCTTAGATTAGGGGAATATTAGTCTTAGATTGTATAAGTTAGTCTTGAATTTGTAATTCGGAGAAGGGGATTCTTAGCTTTGGTTCATAGTCTTAGTTTTGATGCTTTTAGGATTTGTCATTGATTCTTGTGATGTAAATTAAGATTGATTTATTATTAATGTGATCTCATGTGTGTTGTCTCATTGCTCTTCATATGTTGTCTTTCCTTTATACAATTTACTTTCAGCTGTTTGTTTCATCTTCCAGCATTAGATTAGCAGTTGTGTGTTTCATCTTAAGGGAGTATTAGATTAGCAATTAGCAACTAGAAAGAGGGGGTTAGATTAGCTTAATTCAACTTCAATCCTACATATATTTTGCATGTGCTTCGTAATCCTACAGACCTCGGATTGACAAATTAAGTAGTTGGGAAAGTACTACAACGGAATTAAACGACAATATATTCTCCTAACATGGACAACTTGGGCCATGACTACTAGGAAAAAAGTCACCCATACAATATAAATGACATAAAATACTTCTTAATAAAATAAGGAAAATGGGGAAAACCTCCCGTCAAAATAAGTAGGAATCGGGAAACTTTGTTGCAATCGGTGACTTTGTGGAGTAGTAATGCATAATATTGGTTCTTATGTGCATCAGCATCCTGGGGCTATGCATGTGAACCTATCCCAACTAAAAGATTATGTCTAGAGGAATTTTCCTCTTTGGAAGAAGAGGAATATGCTCAACTAAATACGAAACATAGACAATAGCAAGATAAGAACTGGACACATGTAGAGCAACTAAGATCAACTCATGAGAGAGAGAAAGTGCTTGAGAATTCGAACCATGTGAGGTAAACCCAAGAAAATTATATTTTGCAGACTTGAACATCAAACCATATTAGGAAAAATCAGCTCCCAGTGTTAGGAGCAAGTGTCTAGGTGAATGCAAGATGTCTTGGTGTTTACTAGTATTGTGAGGAGATGATCATGTGATCAAGTAGAAAGGTAAACAAGTTTTGTGGACTGTGGAGATAAAATGCTTGAGCTCCATAATATGATATATCTTAAAAAATATCCAATGATTCACAAAATATAATCTCACTAACCTCATGAGAGAAAACTAACATGGAATCCCTGACGACAATTTTGAAAGAGACTTGAGGTACTTTACTTTTCACACCAACATTGATGAGAACAACTACAAGTATGAATGGAGGCTCTTGAAACTTAAAATTTGAACCAAATAAGGTCATATCATATTTGTAACACCCCTTTTTTGACCTCATAGTATTGAAATTGTATATGATGTATATACTGTATTGAAATCATGGAAAGGATCTCAAGGCCAAGACCCTTCCATTGATTTGTTGTTTTGTGTATTAGTGTTCAAGGTTGATGCCGATGGGTATAGTGATAAGTCAGGAACATTAAATTTTGATGTTATCATGTAAATATACAATTTAATAAAATACCACAACTAGATATGCACTGCAAAGTAAGCGACGGGGGCATGATTTCACAAGGAATAGGGAGGGGAGTTAGTCAAACCCATGAGACTTAGGGTGAGACCAGATGTCAATAGGGAAAACCCATAAACCCTTAGATACCTTTTTTTCCTCTACACTCAATCATTCAATTCTTTTAGAAGAGCGGTTGAGGCGGTTAATGGCTTGGGCAGAGCAAGGCATGGAAGTTAGATTTCATGTTTGAGCAAGACTGTAGTATGGAGAAGCCACATTCTTTCTTCTGAAGAAAGTAATCATGGGGATGTGTGTCCATCCTACCATTTCTGGAGTCGCCCAGTATGTCTTGATCATTCATCATTCCATCTGGGGGAATTATTAAGGACATTATCCATGGTTCACTATCATGAGTCAGGAAAGGAGTTGTTCAATGTGGTTTAGTGTGATTCACCATCCCACAAACACAACGCAAGATAGCAGAGAATTCCTATGTGTTCCGTAGTGTTTCTCTGTGTTACAGAGTGGTATGGAACCTTGGTTATCTATGTTACAGTGTGGAGCCATGTGTTGCTGAGTTACCTTGTGGTTTTTTTATGTGTACCGTGGTTTGGTTCTGAATTGTATGCAAGACTTAGGAGTGGAAGAGACATCAAATGGGCTTGATAAACCTAGTGTAGAGAGGAACCTCACAAAAAGATAAGAATGGATTGTGAATCTTCTATGAACATCTTGAAGAGCACTAGAAGGGAAGGTATAACCCGAGGGACTATGTAGCAGAGAAGAAGATACTTCCTTGTGTTAGGTGTGTAGGTATTGTGGTTATCAGGACAAATAGATCTCGTGGAGGTGTCCCTAGCTCTATGAATGACCCATTGGCTTAGCCATTATACCTTTACACTGCATTAGAATCTTGAGAGACCCAAATGTAGATTGGATTGGATGACAACTTGATAAACCAAATGGTATATTTGCTTGGATGGGAATCCTGATAAATCCAATCATATAATGGCTTGGCTAAGAAGCCTGATAAACCCAACTGGTAGTTGGATTGGCTGTGTCTTGTTGTGCATTTTGGCCATGTGTGACCCTTGTCTATAAATCCTGATAAACCCAACTGTTAGATGGCTTGGATGAGTATCTTGATAAACTCATCAGCGAGATGGCTTGGATGAGTAGCCTAATAAACCCATATGTTAGTTGGATTAGCCGGTCCTTAATGTGATTGTTGGATTGACTATCTAAAGTCTCATAAACCCAAATGTTAGCTCGCTTGGCTGAGTAGCCTGATAAACCCAGTAGTGTATTAGCTTATTTTCCTGCAACCTAATAAACCCAATTGTGTATTGGCTTGGCTCGACAGTCTGATAAACCAAACTGTAGGTTCGCTTGACTGTGTTGATGTGTTCTAGCTATGTGTGAGCCTGATGTTCCCTAGTTCCTTATGTAAAACATGCCCAACTTGGGGGTGCCAGTTGTGTTGATAGATTGATGAACACAAATTGCCTATGGTTGGGTGGAATGTTTCAGCGACATAGCCAGTTGCGAGACAGCTCCATCTTCAAGATAAGTATTCTCTGTTATATTATTTTTGTAATGTATTTTCTTATGAAAGTGTGATTATGTTGAATGCTTATTGAAGATTAAATTAGAGTTTAATATTGATTAAATGTCCCTGTAGTTTACTTCTGCATATTTTTTTGGTTCCAATGCATTTTGCTTAAGTTCATGGAGGCTAGGAGCCCAGTTACAGAGTTAGAATGAATCTGACTTAAGAGTTTCTGCACCCAAGAATCCTCCTGTGGAAGGCGGGAGACAGAAAAGAACCAACAATTACAAGGGAAAATCCACAGCCCATAATCCTTCCACGAAAGGAAAAAGGTGGAAGGAAGAAAATGGGGAAAAAGTTAAGATAAAAAATTGTTTTTCCGATTTCTAAAGTTCGCAACAGAAGGTGGAAAGGTCGAATTCAGAAGGCGTAAAGTTGAAATACAAAATGATAGTTTCGTGGGTTTTTCAATTTTTGAAGTCCGTAGTGAAAGGTGGAAAGCCTAAATTCAGAAGGCGAAAAGTTGAAAGACAAAGTAATAGTTTCATGGGTTTTACGATTTCCAAAATCCACAGCGGAAGGTAGAAAGGTGGAAGGTGGAAGGGGGAAATTCAAAAGACAAGGTGATCATTTCAGGGAGTTTCCAATTCCCAAAGTGCGTAGCAGAAGGACGAAGGGAGAAATGCGGAAGGATAAAAAGTCAGATTTAGTGTGGAATGAATTTTCTTCTTACCGAATGAATCTGTGAGATATGCACCGACTGTTACAGTGATATTTATGGTTAATCATGAATTTTAAAGGATGTATATGACCCATGACTATGATTAAAGGGAAATAAATAATAATTTTAAATTATTTTGCATATCAATCAGGTGTATGGGAACTGGGTACATGTACATAAATGTATGAGAGAAAGCAGTTATAGTCACGTTTGTCTCCTTATGTGCTCCTACAGAGGGGTGGGTACTCTACAGTGTAGTATTAGAGGGGTGGGGACGCGACATTGTGGTATCATAGCTATTGGTTGCAACATTGGGCCTAGATGGGAAAGTGAATAGTTATCAGAGCTATTAGTTACAACATTGGTCCTAGATGGTCCAAATGAATAGTTTATAGAGAGAAAAACTACAGTGATAGTCGGTAAGTGGTTCTTAAATTCTAACATTGTCTAACGGTGTGTTTATTAACACATTTTGCAGATTGATAGTGTAGTTTGGAAAAGTTGGTTTGTGGCTCGACCATGAGAATCAACAACATGAATGATGCACATGATCCCTATGAGCATGAGGTAGATGCTATGGGGGGAACATTCGGGTTGGAAATGATAAAAAAAATCCAATGGAAGGAGATATCAAGATACTCCCCCAAATATTGCAGCCACCATGAGAAATGTTATCGGATAAATCTACTCAAGCATACTCAAGCCATATCTCCCTAGTCCATGTGGATCTAGAACAAATCAAATATAGATTACAATCTAATTTCCTAGATCAAATGGAAATGCAAAGTAACAGATAGATTACTTATTTGAAACATGCAGATCATCTTCTCTCTTTGTTGATCCAAGCTCCAGAATCTTCAGATCTTCAGCTGCAAAATCCTGAAAAGCAAGTGGAAACAAGCAAATAATACATGCATATCTAAACAAGAATTGATCTAATCTAACAATTAAGGAAGAAATATCTAAAAATTATCAACACAATAACAATTATGGAAAGATATTTGTATTAATGTAATCAAGGAGATAGATAGAATCACAAAGGTAGGAATGTCACAACCAAGCCTTAACGTTGCAACCTTCCATCCAACAATCCAAGCCAATGCCTGCTAAGCAAGATAGTAATACTCCCAAAGGATGATAGGGATCACTTAGAAATTCCACCATCATAATAGTACCATAGTCTTTCCTCCCTTCCAAATGGAGAGAGGGTTTAATTTATAAGGCTAAAGGGATAGAATAGGTTGAGGATTAGGAGGAGGGGTCTAAGGGATATTCCCCATAGGTTAGGAACCAAATTACACCTCACCTAAATGATAGGGATACACCTCCACCTCGTCAACCTTCGAGAAGGGTCTCGAAGCTCCATTTTTTAACCTCAAAACACCACCGACGCACCTTCCATGAAGAGAAAGAGCACCGTTAGTGCACCTAGTAGTGGGAGACAGAGCATCGACAACGACACACCTAGAATAAAGGAAAAGAGCACCATCAGTGCACCTAGAATAAATGGGAAAAGCGTCAACCTTCCTAAAGAGGGGAAAAAAGCAAAAAAAACCTCAATATCAATCAACTTTAGCACAGAGAAATTTAGGCATTAGGCATAGGGTTAACACATGGATCAAGAGGACAAGATTTCGGTGTAACAAGAATCCTAAGCGTGGGATTGTGAATATGCAGAGAATACAGTGAAATAATGATTGGAGCTTAAGAAGAGAAGAACCAACTGAACGCAACCATGCCACAGAGTTTGACAAACATCCAAAGGAATATGAACTCTAGGCATCGGGCAATAAATCTAGAAGGAGGTAGGAGCAGTACCAGAAGAAGAAAAATCTCTTCTAGTGGATCATCTAACTCTGAAGTATCCACTAAGGTTTCAACCTTTTCATCTCACGGGAATAAGAGGAAGATTTGTTACCAAAATGGTTCACGTGATGAATTTAAGAAGTCAAGGCCTCCTACCTTTAATGGTGAGGTAAAGACTCGTCAAGAAGCTGAATCTTGGATTCTTGGGATGAAAAAGTATTTCCAAGTCCAAGACTACTTGGGAAATATGAAGGAAATGGTATCCATCTTTAATATTAATGGAAGAGCATCCATATGGTGGGAGAACCTCGGAAAATTGAAGAAGATCAATGATAGAAAGATAATGTGGAAGTAGTTCAAGAAGTATTTCAAGTAGAAATACCTCTCTGACAGGTACTATGATGATAAGATTAAATAATTCCATGAGATGATATTGGGACAATTAACCATGGAATAATATGCGAGAAAATTCGTGGAGTGGTTGAGGTATTTCAGATATATCACGGATGATAAAGTGAAAATTTAGCATTTTCTAAGAGGGTCACCTTAGTCATATAAAGAAAGAATTGAGTTTGATGCACCTAGAAGTTTAGAAGAGGCTATAAGGAAGGCCAAGTACTGCTACGATCAGAACAAAAGTGAACCTGATTCCCATAAGGCATGGAAGGATAAGAAGAATGAGAAGTTTGACAAAAGGAAGAAAGGTTTCAAACCATCTCACTTCTGAAATCAGCAAAGGAAACCATCACAAGTTGTGAATAAGCCAACCAAAGTGATGGGAGATAGGCCAAGAGATCCAAAAAAGATCAGAGAACCACTCCAATGTTAGGGATGTCACAGAAACCACATGCGTAGGAACTATCCGCATGAGAATGGGTATGTAAGGAAAATTCAGAACGTCCAAGGAGCTGAAACGTTGGGTCAAGTAGAAAGGACTGTCCCTAGAATCTATGCAGCCCTAGAGGACTATTAGGAATATAATCAATTAACTGTGGTCGAATTTGAAGGTAAGATTGCTCAGTAGTCTATTTCTATTTTGATTCACCCTCTATCTACTGACAGTTATATCACTCCTAGCGTTGTTCATATTTGTGCTTTTAATAAGTTAAATCATATAAAATCATGGTAAGTTAAACTAGCCTTTGGAACCAAGAGGAAGGTTAGTGAAGTGGTAGAGAAATGTCCAGTAGTCATGGATGGGTTAGTCACCTATGCAGACTTGAATGTTCTACCACTTGGTTCCTATGATATTGTCATTGGAATGGACTAGTTAGAAGTGCACAGAGTTAAGCTTGACTGTTATAACAAGACATTTGAATGCAAGGATGAAGAAGGAAACCAAAGGTTTGTAAGAGGCATTCCAAAAGTGATTTCTATTTGGAATATTTCAGCAATGCAACTGAAGAATTTTTGTAGGAAAGGTTGCAACAGAGAATGAAACTCCCAGATTGGAGGAATTTCGTGTATTACAAGAATTCAGGGACATTTTTCCTGATGAGATTCTAGGACTTCCTTCAAAAGGGGGCATTGATTTTACAATTGACCTTGTTCCTAGAGAAACACCAGTCTCCAAGACACCCTACAGGATGAGCACGCCATAATTTCTAGAGCTATAAATGCAGCTGCAAGAGTAGTTGGAAAAGAAGTATATAAGGACAAGTGTGTCCCCTTGGGGAGCACCAGTTATGTTTGTGAAAATGAAAGTCAGGTTGTGTATTGATTATGGATAGTTGAACAAGGTTATTGTGAATAATAGATACCTTTTACCTCGAATTGATGACCTTTTTGATCAAATGAGAGGAGAAAAGGTATTTTCCAAGATTGGCTTGAGGTCTGGTTATCATCAGGTAATCAAAGATGAAGATATTCATAATACAACCTTTCGAACAAGGTATGGACACTATGAGTTTGTAGTGGTACCATTTGGTCTCTCAAATGCACTAGCTACACTCATGTGTCTCATGAATAGTGTTTTTAGCAAGTATATGGACAGGTGTGTTCTTGTCTTCCTAGATGACATTCTTATTTATTCTAAGGATGAAGAAGAGAATGAAGAACATTTGAGACTGACATTCAAATTGATAAGGGAGCATTAGTTGTATGCAAAGTTGAGAAAATGTGACTTTTATAAAAATAAAATTCATTATTTGGGTCACAATATCTCAAAGGAGGGCATATCTGTGGACCTTGGGAAGGTTGAATCCATTATGAATTGGCTGACCCCAAGAAATGTGACAGGTGTGAGATATTTTATGGGACTTGCAGGATACTACAAGAGGTCCATTGAAGGATTCTCCAAGTTTGCACATTCAATCACATCTTTTAAAAATAAGGGGATAAAGTTCGAATGGACACCAAGATGTGAAGAAATATTCCAATACTTGAAGAATCTCCTAACAAGTGCACCAATTCTAAAAATTGCATACCTAGAAAAAGAATTTGTGGTGTGTATTACTGCATGTAATCAAGGACTTGGAGGAGTTCTTATGAAATACAAGCACGTGGTATGCTATGAGTTGAGAAAGTTGAAGGAGCATGAGAAGAACTATGCTACTCATGATCTACAACTTGCATCCATAGTACATGGTCTCAAGATGTGGATAGATTAACCTAATGGGTAGGAAATTTGAGCTAACGATAGACCACTGTGCTCTAAAATACTTGTTTGATCAACCAACTCTAAATGTTAGGAAAGCAAGATGGTTGGAGTTTTTGTGTGAATTCAATTTTGAAATCAAACACATAAACGGAAAAGAAAATAAAGTTGTTAATGAACTCAGTATGAAGGTGCATGAAATGCATGTGGCATCTCTTAGTATTTTCCAATCAGATTTGAGACAACAAATTTTTAATTATACTACTGAGGATAAAATGTATGTGCATATAAAGGACAATTCGCAGCAGTAAAATCCTAAAAAGAAGCATGAGGGATATAAATTGGAAGAATATGAACTTCTTACTTATAAGAACAAAATTTATATTCCAACTATAGTAGACTTGAGGACAATTGCTATGGATGAAATCCATCAAGCTCCCCATTCCGGTCACCCAGGATATCAAAAGACAATTTCTACAGCCATAAAGCAATAGTTTTGGCCTCGAATGAATAAAGACATTGTAGAGTATATTTCTAAGTGGATGAAATGTCAGTAGGTGAAGCTTGAGCATCAACACCCAGCAGGTTTATTGCAGCCTTTTCCAGTCCCGAAATGGAAATGAGAAGTTATTTCCATATATTTTATTACAGGATTTCCAATGACTATGAGACTACATGATTCCATAATGGTTTTGGTGGAAAAGTTGACAAAGGCATCACTTTTCATACTGGGAAATTCCATGTATAAGGCTAATGCCATTGCAAAAATATTCATGAAGGATATTTTCAGATTGCATGGATTTCCTAAGGCAATAATTTCTGATGGGGATACCAAGTTCACTTCCAATTTTTGGAAAATTTTGTTTACAGATATGGGTACAAGGTTGAACTTGAGCATCGTCTACTATCCTCATATAGATGGGAAAACAAAGAGATTAAATCAGGTTCTTGAAGACATGCTTCACATGTATGTGATGGATAAACCATCCAAGTAGGAGGATTATCTACACTTGGTAGAATTTGCATATAATAATGGACAGCAAGAATCAATGAGAATGAGTCCATAGAAAGACCTGTATGGGAGAAGGTATAGGACATCAATACCTTGGGATAACACAGTGAACATGATTGTGCTTGGTCCAAAATTGCTCAAGAAAATGGAGCAAGAAGTTGGAGAGATTAGGAAGAACTTGAAAACAACCTAAGATAGACAGAAGAGCTATGTAGATAAGCATAGAGTGCATAGAGATTTCGGTGTTGTTGATCATGTTTACCTTAGAGTGAGGCCAATGAAGAGTTCCTTGAATCTTGGAAGTTTTCCAAGCTGTCACCTAGACATTGTGGGCCTTTCGAAGTGCTTGAAAGAATAGGGCTAGTTGCATACAAAATTGCATTTCCTGCTAACACTAGAGCTCATAATTTTTTTCATGTTTCTTTGCTTAATAAATATGTACATGATCCTAACCATGTGATAAATTGGGATGTGATTTAGGTGGAACCCAAAAGAGAGTTCCAAACCAAGCCATTGTGCATCCTTGACAAGAAGGTCACAGTGCTCCAGAATTGAGTCATTGGACAGGTAAAGGTGTAGTGGAAGCACTACGGTTCGGATGACGCTATGTGGGAGCTGGAGGATTCCATGCAATTGGCACATCCATTTTTGTACAAGTTTGTAAAGCACTAAGGACAGTGTTAATGAAGGGGGAGGGAAATGTAACGCCCCGGTTTTGACCCCATGGTATTGAAATTGTACATGATGTATATATTGTATTAAAATCATGGCGAGGATCTCAAGGCCAAGGCCCTTCCATTGATTTGGTGTTTTGTGTATCGATGATCAAGGTTGATGCCGATGGGTATAGTGCTAAGTCACGCATGTTACATTTTGAAGTTATAATGTAAATATACAATTTAATAAAATACCACAACTAGCTATGCACTGCAACGTAAGAGATGGGGGCATGATTTCATAAGGAATATGGAGGGGAGTTAGTCAAACCCCTAGGCCATTGAGTGAGACCAGATGTCTATGAGGAAAACCCATAAACCCTTAGCTACCTTTTTGTCCTCTGCACTCAATAATTCAATTATTCTAGAAGAGCGGTTGAGGCAGTTAATTCCTTGGGAAGAGCAAGGCATGGCAGCCAGATTTTGTGTCTGAGCAAGCCTGCAGGCTGGGAAGCGACATTATTTCTTCTGAATCAAGTAATCGCGAGGATGCTTTTCCATCTCTTCATTTCTGGAGTCGCCCAGTATGTCTTGATCATTCCTCATTCCATCACGGGGATTATTCTGGACATTATGCATAGATCACTATCGTGAGTCAAGAAAGGAGTTTTTCAGTGTGGTTGAATTTGGTTCATCACCCCACAGAAACGGCGTGAGATAGAAAATTATTGATACATGTTCTGCAGTGTTTCTCTATGTTATAGAGTGGTCTGGAACCCTGGTTATCTATGTTACAGTGTGGAGCCTCATGTTGTTGATTTACCTTATGGTTTGCTGTTATGTGTTCCCTGGTTTGGGTCTGAATGGTATGTAAGAATTAGGAGTGGAAGAGACATTGAATGGTCTTGATAATCCCAGTGCAAAAAGGAACCTCAAAAAAAGATAAGAATGGTTGGTGAATCTTCTATGCACATCCTAAAGAGAACTAGAAGGAAAGATATAGCCCAAGGGACTTTGTAGCAGAGAAGGGGATACATCCTTCTGTTGGGTGTGTAGGTATTGTGAATTCCAGGCCACATAGATCTTGTGGAGATGTCCCTAGATATGCAAATGAGCAGCTAGCTTAGCCATTCTACCTTTCCACTGCCTTAGTAGCCTGATAAACCCAAACGTAGATTGGCTTGGTTGGCATCCTGATAAACCCAATGGTATATTGGCTTGGCTGGGAAGCCTAATAAACCCAATCCTATATTGGCTTGGATGAGGAGCCTAATAAACCCAATTGGTAGTTGGCTTGACTGTGTCTTGTTGTGAATTTTGGCCATGTGTGACCCTTGTCTAGATAGCCTGATAAACCCAACTATTAACAGGCTTGGCCAAGTATCTTGATAAACCCAGCAGCGAGATGGCTTGGCTGAGTAGCATGATAAACCCATCTATTAGTTGGCTTAGTTGGTCCTTAATTTGATTATTGGCTTTAATGTGTGTAGTCTGATAAACCCAACTATTATTTGTCTTAGTGGAGCAGCCTCATAAACCCAACAATGTATTGGCTTGTTTTGCTACAGCCTCATAAACTTGATTGTGTATTGGCTTGGCTGGACAGTCTGATAAACCCAACTATAGGTTGGGTTGATTGTGTTGATGTGTTCTGGCTATGTGTGAGCATGTTGTTCCTTAGTTCCTTGTGGAATTCATGCCCAACTCAAGGGTGACAGTTGTGTTGAGATATTTATGAATACAACTAGCCTATGGTTGGGTGGAATGTTGCAGCGGCATAGCTAATTGTGAGACAACTTCATCTTCAAGATAAGTATTCTTAGTTATATTATTTCTACAATGTATTTGCTTATGAATGTGTGATTATGTTGAATTCTTATTGAAAACTAAAGTAGAGTTTATTATTGATTAAATGTCCCTACATGTTAGTTCTGCATACGTTTTTGGTTCCAATGCATTTTGCTTAAGTTCATGGAGGCTAGGAGCCCGATTACAAAGTCAGAATGCATCTGACTTAAGCATTTCCACACCCTAGAATCCTCCTATGGAAGGAGGATGGTGGGAGGTGGAAAAGAACTGAAAATTCTGAGGTAAAAGTGTGTTTTCCACACACCGGAATCCACCTGCGGAAGGCGGAAGGCGTAAGGTGAAAAATGGGGAAAAGGTTAAGGTAAAAAGTTTTTTTTTCGATTTCCGAAGTCTGTAGTGGAAAGAAGAAAGGTGGATGATGGAAGGCATAAATTCAAATGACAAAGTGATAGTTTTGCGTGTTTTCCGATTTCCGAATTCCGCAGCCGAAGGTGGAAAGGAGGAAGTTGGAAGGAGGAAATTTAGAAGACAAGGTGGTCATTTTGGGGATTTTATGATTCCTGAAGTCCACAGCAGAAGGCGGAAGGGCGGAATGCAGAAGGAGGAAAAGCCGGGTTCATTGCGGAATGACTTTTCTACTTACAAAATGGATATATGAGATGCGGAATGAATGTTATAGTGATGTTTATTCTTAAGCATGAATTTTAAAGGATGTATATGACTCATGACTATGTTTAAAGGGAAACAAATAATAATTTTTAAATTATTCTGCATATCAGTCAGGTATATGGGCACCGGGTACATGTACATAAAAATATGAGCAATTGTAGTCACGTTCCTCTCCTTATGTGCTCCTACAGAGGGGTGGGTACTCTACAGTGTAGTATCAGAGGGGTGGGGACATGAAAAGATCCAAGAGTATGGAACAAAGGTTCCAAGTTCTTGACTGAGATGGTAGATGCATAATTTTCTCCTTCTTCAACAAAACTCTGAGTATTGGTGCGAGAAACCATGTAGGAATTTGATGGAAGATATAGATAAATGAGAGTGAATGGATCACTCCTAAAATATGATATTTATTCCAAAACATCCAAATAATTACTTTTATGCACACCAGCATCAACATTAGAGAGAGAGATAAATTGAATTCTTCTTGATTTTTTGAAGCAATCACTAGCAAACTTTGCACAAAATTTAAAATAGAAGAATCACTGGAGATGGAAGGAGAGTTTTTATTCAATAATAGAGATTCAAATTTCTTCTTCTTGATCATATATATGAGAAGATGAGATATCAGAGATCTCATAAAATTCAGGAGCAGCGGGAGAAGGAGTCACTCCAAGCAGACTTTCTTCAATTCGAATTGATTGTGTTGAAGATTCTTCTTCTTCTTCTTGAACAACTGAATCGGAGAGAATATGGGCCAATAATTTTGAAGAAAGAACTCTTGTGGTGCTAGGTGTGATCTTCAAATTACTAGAATGATTCTCATTGTGCTTGCCAAAGGTTCTATCCAATTTTGTCTAGAGATCCTTTGGGTATTCAGCAGAATCAATAAGGTAGTGCAAGATTGGAGAAAAGGCCACACATATTATTCCAAAATCTCTATCACCGTCATTTAGCTATTCATTCTCATCTTCATAATAATATTTACCAACTCCAATAGATACCTCATAGAGACCTTATCTCTTTAGAGATGAAATCATCTTCAATTTCCACTCTAAATATATTGTGAATGGAGTAATAAGAGGAACTTATAATCTCAACTCTATTTTGGAGTTGTACCTGCAAAATATCACTGCAAAACAAATGAATTTGCAATCATATGTTAGCACAAGTATTTACACCTCGACATGTGAACTTTCTCAGAGTCCATGATACCTAAATAGACTTCTCTAGACATAATCTAGAGGGAGCAAAGCCATGATTCCAGGAATTATGTGGAAACTTAGCTACTTCTGGTGCATAATGGAGGTTGGACACAGTTTTGTGCTATTAAGAACAAGGATATGATACCATGTTAAATTTGTGAACCATTGATCTGCAAGCAAATATGAAAGATGCAGGAAGGGAATTATGGAGTGGAATAATCAAAGAGAATCTACATTGAACAAGAAATTCATGCCACAATTTCAGGTAAACCAGAAAAGAATTTCTCAGATGATCATAACATTAATCTTCATTCATTAATAAATAATGAAATGATTATACAATAAATATAATTCGAATGCTAAAGATAGGATTGGAATCTATGAGTTCTTATTAACTGATTAGCTAACTCAGTGTGTCTAAATCACTGCTCAAACTCACTAGTCTAACTCTGGATGTCTAAATCACTCTACAACCAGTTAACTGATGAGGTGGGTGGAAAAAAGGATCCACTCACCCTTCATGCATGCAAAACTAGTGCTAGGCTAACTGAAAATGATCTAGATAATTATAACTAAAGGTTAACTAAGTATAATTGCTTACCAACCATGACCAACTGATGGAGGATGCTGGTGGCACTCGGAGTGGGCTCATACAATGTAGGGATTAGTCTTAGATGCACATAAACTCATGCATGAACATGAAATAAGTGGAATATAACCTCTATGTGTGTCTCCCACACTCTAGTCTAGTAATAATTACCCCCTAAGTTAGGCAAATAGACCAAATAGACTATATTGGACAAAGAAGGATTAATTAATCCTAACATGGAAACACACATACTTTCATTCATTGGCATGTTGTGGAGAAAACCCATTGCCATATTTTCCTCATGTCCAATTTCCAAATCATGATATCCAATGGGGGTACAATGAAATGTAGTTTCATATGTGAAAATCTGAAACTTAAAATGGGGTACTGCCATCTCAAAACACATATGCTTATTATTGACATTGAGGGTTTTGATACTATCCTAGTAGGGGTTTGATGGATTATGACTTTAGGTCCTGTCATAATGGATTTTCAATCACTCTCTCTGAGCTTTACTTTAATCATCTATACAGATTACCTCAAGGGAATTACCCCTATGTCTGCTAAAATTATTGCATCCCACCCTATGGATAAACTATTGAAGAAGGGCCATCCACAAGTTCCTTCTATGTTCCAACCCATCGAATTTTTGTACCCTTCCACATTTTATATCCCCCCACCCCACCCCCAACTTGCAATAGGTTCTCTCCCATTACTAATAGGATTTTGAAGTTCCTAATGGTTTTCCTCCATCCAAGGGAGAACATTACCATGCCATTCCTCTAATTCTAGGTAGTAATATGTCCAATGCCCATCCTTACCACCATCCTTTTTCCCAAAAGAATGAAATTGAAAAGTCATTTAAGAGTTGTTTTTAGTTGGTGTTATTTGATCTATCACAATCCCTTATTATTCACCAGTGGTTATAGTCCTAAAAAGGAAGGTAATTGGCATATTTGTCTTGATTTCAAAGATCTCGACAAAATAACCATCAAAGCTAAATTCCATATCCCAATCATTGATGATTTCTTAGATGAGTTTCATAACGCAAATTCTTCACCAAAATTCACCTTTGTTTGGGATGCCATCAAATAAGGATGAAAGAGGTGGTTTTCTTTATAATTTTATTTCTATGCTAAAAAATATCTAAGAGAACCATTCCTAAATCAACATAGCTATGATGAGTTAAAAAGTTACGAATGTCAATATTGTAGCAAATGTTGTGAAATTGCGCTCTAATTTGGGCGTATGCAAAACATTATATGAGAAAGTGATTTTTCGTTTACAACCCTCTTTGTGTCACAAAGATGACATGTTGTTTCATCCCAGTGCATATAAAGAATTGTCTAGCACCATGTTTAACTATGGAGCTTGTGAGAGTTTGTTCTTATCTTAACAATGGTGGTTTTTGTCTTTATGCTAGTTAAACTAGAGAGATATTTTTGGTCTTCTAAATTATGATTCATTACCTCTTTATAATATCTTAATTTTCTCTTACCCTCTAAGTATTTATCACACCGTGCATCTTTTCCTTAAATTTGAAATTAATAATACTTTTAATATTATTGTTATTTTGTTGAGTGCCCTCTTCCTAGACTCCTCAATGGTTTAGCCAAGACTTGGCATCTTTATCCCAACCTCGCTTAAGTTGGAGGTGGTTTTGACTAGATTATGAAACATTATTAAAAGGCCTTCTATCTCTATTGGTTTTTAATAGTGTTCTTGTACATTAAGTACCTAATCATAGTCATGTTCTCAATTGGAGAAGGATTAGCTTCAATGAGAAGGATAGGATATGGCATATTTCCTTTACTTTTGAGATTATATGCTATAAAACACTTTTGGCTTTGCTCCATCCTTCTCCAAGATTCTTTAGAGCTGCTACAACCCCAAACTTCAGAGTCACATAAGACAACAAGAGTGATAACAAGAATGACGAGAGGCTCAAATATAAGTTTCTTCCTATCCCAAAGACAAAGGTATGTGGATTTACAACTATTTTAAGACTCATAATAAGCTTTCCATCCTCCATTAATTATTTTATCACAAACTTCACAGCCAAATAAGACAAGAAGAATGAGGAGAGTCTCAAATAGAAGTTGCTTCCTATCTCAAAGCCAATGGTATGTAGATTTACAACTACTTTAAAGCTCATAATAAGCTTTCCATCCTCCATTAATTATTTTATCAATGTCATAGTTCCACTGAAACCTCTGATGAAGAGTTAGTCAATTCCTCCAAGTTATCATGGTCATACAAAACTTTTAGGATTTGGGATTTGATTCTCATAACCTTCCTCTTAATCATTAATACATTTAGTATATAGCTGTATTTAAATTTACAATATTGGAATGAGATCTCATACATCAATTTGATGTTTGGTGATTATTATGGTTATGATAAGTTTTATATTTATTTATTTATTCATAAATGTTTCTGCACATTAAAAAAAATCAACAAGTTAATGATCCCACGACAGTCTTCACCATAGGTACGAATATTCCACAAAACTGTAGGACTGTCTCGAAGAACGTCCATAGTTGAAAGTTTCACCAAGAAAACTAGATGTCACAACCACAGAAAAGCTGCCTCCAAAAATGGGTACAGTCCAATGAGTTAATATCTACATTAAAATATTTGAAAAAACGCAATTGTACGATGATGAATGCCCAAAGTTTTCCTTAATAGCAACGAGCATCAGATTCTCCACATTCAGAGTCCAAAGGCATTGAAGAATCACAACTCGGCTGGCAGTGAATAACAGAAGGTATATGTTTGTCAGTATTTTTAGATGAATAACAGAAGGTATATGTTTGTCAGTTGCACGCTTTACTGTATGAACAACAGAACGGATATTCCGAGGTAGCATGTATATTGTTGTCACTAGATATTTTTCTTTTCCACAAAATATCTGTAGTTGAATCCTCCAATGGCAACTGAGTCTTTTATTTATCATTCACCCAAGATAAGGATTCAGAGGTTCTTTGCAAGAACCTTTCGAGCTTCTACTTTCATTAATGCGAATGTGACTCAGAGTTCGTTGCTCTTTTTTGCAAAATTTTGTTGTAAATTTGAATCTCACATATAATCTATTAAAATAGAGGTTTTTTTTTCATATTCTGAATCTATTTTTACAATCTAAGCAATGAAAATTTACTACTTATCAACTTTTTATTAGTTTCATCTTTCCAAAATTAATAAGAAAAACAAAATAAACAATTCTATTAGACAACTCCTGTATATGAAGTTCATTCACCATTTTCCTGGGAACTACATTGTCTTGTATCCAATGCATTTTGCATCCTAAATTATTGTTATAATGCTGAAAAGCCAGTTAAAAGTAGAAATTTGTAACTATTAAAGGAGGTGTCTATTATATTATATCATCATATAAGCTTATATCATTATTAGAGGTGATCTTATTGTCTGTATGAGGATTCACTTTGTTGAGCAATATCTTATCATGTTCATTCATAAACACGGTTTTTAATTGTGAAAAATAAAGTCAATATATTGTAGGTATCCCGAGGCTGTGAGAATATGGTAAGAAAAGTTTATACTTATTGGGAGTCAAAAATGGGTTTCTATTAAATATAAAAAATATATCATAAAATAAATATTTTTTTAATTGAAAATCTGTATTGAGAAGGGACTTAACAAAAATATATTTGTAAGTAATTTTCAATATCTAATAAAATTAGAAATATTCTTGAATATACTATGAACCAAAATAATATAGCATAGTTTCATTAAGTAACTTCTTAATTATTTATTACTATTTTATAATATCTTTTGTAAATAAAAAGCAAAACACAACTCAGAATGAACTTTAACTATATAGAACAAATCAACATGAGCTTTAACTATTTTAAAACAAGTTCAATCGAAATAACTTTGGACTAAAAACAAACATAACAAGCCATAAATTCATTCCAACAACACAAGTAAGCGGGGTTAAAAAGATCATAGAGCTGGCATTCGTTAATCTAAAGAGTGTAAATTTTAAAACAGTTTAATAATACGAATTGTTTTTAATAAGGTTGATTCAGTAATATATGATTATTGTTGATGCATTCAAAGTAGGATATTTTTTTAATAGAAAAAATTCTACAATAATCAAGAATTTTTTAATATATTTTTTATGTTATATTTCATTTTTATGCCCTTTACATTCAATTTATAATAGTTATATTTTTTCTTATTTTTCATATAAACTATTGAAAGTAATCATTAAAGAAATTTAAAAACCTTTATATTAATAAAGCATTATGATAAAGAAATGTAAAAAAGAAAAGACTTAGTCATCCCACCATATTGAGATGTAGATTCACAATTATATTCTTTTCCCATTTACTTGCTTTAGGTTAATGTTATTTTTTATGCTTTGTGTTATCTAAATTCAGCAAGTATATCTAGAAGGGTTTATATTTAGTTTTCTTTTCTTATGGTTTAGGATTTAGTGATCCTTCAATTAGTTTTCTTCACTTTTGTTTATATGTCCTACATATTGCTATACTTAGCTTATAAGAAAAGATTTGGTAAGATGCATTGTACCAAAAATCTCATCTAAGTGAATCTTTACTATTCAATATAGAATATCATAGTCTATAGAAAAAATCTAAACTTGAATATGGAAATATACCAGAGTGATTGAAATTATCGTATAAAATGATTCAAATTCAAATTTAAATTTCAAATGTAATCCATCATGACCATTGGAGAAGAAACAAAAGGATCAAATAGAGAAAATGGAGCTAGTTAAACAACAATTAGAGCAAATTTATGCATAGTTTTAAGGTCTATCACAAGGGCTATGTGACAATGGAGACATAGAAAACAACACGGCTATGTGACAATCGAGACATAGAAAAACAACAATCGTTGACTTTGAAGGATGATTTGAGTTACTTTAGAATGATTTGAATATGGCGTAAGAAAATGAAATGTAGGCAATCTAGAATATATAATTTTTAATGTAGGCAATCTAGAATATATAATTTTTATTATCATTTTTCTGTAAGATATTGTGGAATATGAATTTTTTTAATAGTGGTATGTTATTTTTCCAGCAAAATATAAGGTACATGTTACTCATAGTAGAAGTGTTAATGATCTAAATGACCAGAATTGTTTTAATAAAATTGAACAATTGCCCACAAGAATTTTTTTTTTCACAACTATTTTTTCAAACTATTTTGAATGCTAAACATAATAAATAAAATCATCTATTAAACCAAAAATTTATAAACAAAAATTAATTACAATTACTAAACAATATAATTTATAATTTAATAATTTTGGAATCTATATATGTACAATGCAATTTCATTGTGATGTATTTGTGTTTAATATATTTAAAAATAACTTGAAAAATAGAGATATTAAGAAACATTTGGAAAAATGGAGGTTTTATTGCTTTTGTCATACTTAAATTTTAAAATGTATGAAGTGGAAACTTCGCTAAAATAAACACTATACAATGTAAACATGTGTGTTCTAAAATTCACATGTTATTAATATAAAAATAGAAATAACTTGTGATTTGAATATAAAAACATTTTAGTAAATTTTCACAACTTTCTACCTGCACACCCTTTTTTTGAGTTATATAACTCATTCGAAAAATATTGAAAAGATATACATTATTATGTTACATTCATTTTATGTTTTTATAGATATAATTTCTTATATTTAAAAAAAAGGAAAATGAATGTCTAGAGCATGATCCATATCTCAAAACACCACATATTCCCTCCCTCGAGGATGTTTAACCTAGAATGGTAATATGGGTGTGCTTAAAAGGATTTCCAAAGGAGAAATGGGTTTTAGGGACTACCTTTGTAGGGGATGAAAATATGGGAATTAACTATAAATGAAGCTTCTAAGGATCATGGGCCGTGAAGAAAGATTTAAACTATCACAAAAATCTCTAAAGGAAATATTGAGTCCCCATGTGGAAATTTTTTTCTCTTATAATGCTTGGATTAGTAGCAATGGGTTTGAAGGATTTTGAAGCCCTCGTTAATTGGTCTCAAAGAAAAATTCTCCTAGTTCCTAAATGAAACTTTGAGGGACCAAGGGGCATGAAGAGGAAATTTGAGGTCTAAAATGGACCTCCTAAAAAATATAATAAAATATTAGTTAAAATAATAAAAGAATATTTAATAATTCACGAGGAATAAAGAAAAAAACCATTTTTTGTTCATATTTTCAACATATCCCCTTATGGTTTTACTCAAATTTTGAGTGGGAGAACTCATTGGATGCAAAATTAAATTATGCATCCAATTAGTACCCACACTACATAATTTTCATTATTTCTTGTTTTTGGAGCATAGGGTCCATCAAAAGCATGCACTGTGGGTACTCGTCGGATGTAGAATTTAATTCTACATCCAACAAGTGCTCCTTCTCAAAAATTGAGTAAAAACATAGGGAGATATGTTGAAAATATGAACAAACAATATTATTTTTTATAACAAATATGTAAATCAAACCATTATGGTTTACTCATTTTATTCAAATTCTATTGGTTCTTGAATTCCAACTTATCAATAAATTATTGTTGGCTTGTTTTCTTATGAGGCCCATTTTAGACCCCAAATTTCCTCTAATTTAAAGGTCCCAAACCATAAAACCAAAGTGGTCCTCACTTCCTAGCTCAATGTCCCTTCATTCTCCACTCACATAGTATCTCCCATGGCTCATCCTCCCAAAAAACCCACTACCCCACCTTTCCCAATCCATAATATCACACTGAAATCCATGGTTGAGCATCAGCACCTAAAACTTTTCAAAAGCTATGATGAAAAATACTTCAAAGTCAATAATTTTAAAGAATAACATATTCTTAATCGAGGAAAACCCACCCAAGGTCTAAGAATACCACACCATGGATTCTTTGCATGAACGACAATGTGAATATCAAATGTCACACACGGGGGATGCACTTGTTGACCAATATCCTATCACGTTATTTCATATTGTGAGTTTTAAAATCATAAAAAATCAAACCAATATATTGCAGGTATTGGGGGGATGAGGGGTTTAAGGTGGGGGTGGGTAGGGTGGTTTATAAGGATTGAGGTATAAAAATGGGTGGGGAGGAGTT
>LPNX010094890.1:49975-92872 GCA_001517045.1 Pseudotsuga menziesii
CATGACTGAGGCTGACCTCTTACCCTAACAGGGTCGAATTCTCATAGAGAGACTCCAAAAATACATTACATGATGTTATACTGTGGACTGTTTCTCTTACTTACAATGGAGTTTGTACCTCAAGATCCATAGACAATAATGACATGTTGAAAGGAGGAAAACACATCTATGATGGGGGTAACAACAAGATATAGTGATAATATACATCAAAATATCTTCCAAAGTTACAAATACATCAACAATACACCCATACAATCACCAATGGACAATACAAATTACACAAATTAACTAGGAAGGTATTCTCTCTCTCTCCCCCCACAATCATCAACACATATGGTACAATCATCATCAGAGAGTCATCATCATAGATGTTTCCATAGTATTCATCTTGTCGATCATTGAATAGTACTATATGTCATTGGAAGTTTCTATAGATCCAACCTTTTTCATGCTAGGTGTAGGCCTAGTCCTCATCCAGGCCTTCATCATATCCATGAGCAACACATCGCATAGGTACAACCCAATATCATTCATCACAATCCCAATGCAATCACCTATGTCTCCTACTATCATCACGTTGTATCTAGAACATCTCATTATGCTGCACAAAAAACAAACAAAACAAACAAAGCACAACCCAATGCAGACCACCCGTGTTCTACCAACATAGGAGTATGCTAGGATATTTCATTTCACTAAGACAAACTGCAACTTACACTATGCGAGAATCATCGTTGAGCATGCCAATTGCACTACATCTCTCTACGGTAAACCTGCATTCTACATACATATGATAACTTACCAGGTGCACACCAAGTGCCTTGTGATCTCATCATCTCCAACATGGGAATACATACATACAAGGACTGATTATGATCAAAACAATTCCATAAAAATCCAATAATTTTATGTTCCAGGTCAACCTCAAGGACTTATTACATATGAACAACTTGCATCCAGAATATTTTCCATTTGGACAACCTTTTAGGACTTAATACATCTGAGAAACCTATGTACCACGCCAGGACTCTGTTTTCACTCCAGACAACCCAGTTGATTTATTACATCTGAACAATATGTGTAACATGCTAAGATATTTAACACTTTGGATAACCTATACCAAGACTGATTATTTCCAAGGATAACCTACGAGCTTTACCAGGATTGATTACATCTGAGGAAAACCTACATGATTGATTACGTCCAAGCAACCTATGTCCTATCAGGATCTTTTCCTCTCGGAAAACTAATCTCATTTCCCACGTGATATTTTATGCATATGTGTCTTCTGGTCTCTTCTCATTTCTAACATAGGAGCACACCAATATATATTACATCCAAGGATAACCTGCAAGCTTCTCCATGGCTGATTACATATTAGGACAACCTACAAGATTGATTATGTCACCCAAACAACCTGTAGCTCCCATTCTTTTAGAAATCATCGTTCCATATTTCGAGGGTTCTTATTCTGGATCACACTAAGTATTTCTCTGAAGTAATTGAAATTCATTCTAGCTAGAGGCTTGGTCAATACATCGGTTATCTGATCGTTCATTTCCAAGTACTGGAGCTTCATTTCTCATCTATGCACCATATCCTTGATATAGTGGAACTTGATATCGATGTGCTTCGACTTGTCATGGAATACCGGGCTCTTCGATAACTTCATCCAAATCTAGTTGTCACAGATGAAAACAGTCTCTTCTAACTAGATATAAAACAAATCAGATAGTAGCTTCTACAACCATACTTCCTTACCACTATCTGAGCAAGCAGCAACATACGCTCTCGGTTGTACTTAGTGCCACACAAGATTTCTTCTTCCTAAACCATGAGATCATGCCAGATACAAAGTTAAAGAAACAACCCAAAGTGTATTCCTATCAGTGGAGGTACCTTCCCAATCCGAATCAACATAACCGTACATGATAATATTCTGATTCACATCATACTTTATCCCATAATCCATTTTTCCCTTCAGGTACCAGAATAACTAATTTGCAACAACCAGGTGAACATGTCGCGGATCCGTCAAGAACCGGCTCAGGGTGTTCACAGAAAAGAATATGTTTGGTCTCCTATTTGTCAGGTAAATATATGATCCAATCATTTGATGGTACATCATGGCATCAATAAAATATGATGAATCATCACATACAATCTTCAATTTTGATGCCATAAGTGTGGTTATCGCCTTGTAGTTCAACATTCTAAATATTTTTAGAAACTCCACTACATACTTTTCTTGACCAATGAAAATCCCATCTGCACTCTACCACACCACCATGCCTAAGAAGTAGTGCATCATCCCTAGGTTTTTCATCTTGAACTCAATAGAAAGTCTCATATTTGCATATTCAATGAGTTCATATTCTCTTATCAAGAACAGGTCATCGACATATAGCAGGAGCATCACTGGTCTTTCACCTTGAACCTTGAAGTAAATGTTGGAATCTACTTTACTCTTAGTAAATCCTAATATCATAAGGAATCTATCCATCCTATCGTACCATGTCCTCGGTTCCTATTTAAATCCATACAAGACCTTATTCAATTTTCACATGTGAGTCTTCTTGTCATGTGTCTCAAATCCTAGTGGTTATTCCCCATACACTTCCTCCTCAAATACACCATTCAAGAATGATATCTTTATGTCCATCCAGTGTATCTTCCATCTCATAACTACACCAATGTAAGTATAGATCTAATGGAAGTGTACCTTTATACGGGTGAAAATTTCTCCTCGTAGTCTATTTCTTCTTTCCCTGAGAAGCCTTGTGCCATGAATCTTTCCTTGTGTTCCTTGATGCTACCATATGAAGTATGCTTGATCTTGTAGATCCATTTTGAATTCATGATAGACTTCCTTTTCGGTCTCAAAACTATCTCCGAGACATCATTCATCATAATTGATTGATACTCCTTGATCATGGCATACTTCCATTCTTTCATTTCTGCAACCTCTTCATAGTTGGAAGGTTCCTTGTCAATGATGTCACACAACAGGGCCGCATAGTTGTTGTAATGTTTTGGTATTTTCCTTTCTCTATGCATCCCTTCCAGAGTGCAGTACCTTTATGCATCATGTATTATATCTTGTTCCCATGCTGGTTTCCTCTTGTGGGAGTCCCTCTCTTGAACTGTCTCTACAAGCTCCTATGGTTCTTCCATGTCATGATCTTCATGGTCTTCTGGAATTTCTAATTCCATTATCATATCTCGGACTCTCATTCCTTTAGGTTCCTCTACCTCTTCAATAGGTGGCCTCCTGGATATGGAGTACCTTGATTCCTCATCAAAGTTTACATCTCTACTTATGTCAATCTTCTTGAATACTAGGAAGTATATTCGATCGGCATTTGATGTATCAATGAATACTATGAATATTACCTTCCTCCCACAAGGATCGAGCTTGGTCCTCTTCTACTTTGGGATATGTATGTACACTACGCAGCCAAATATTCTAAGGTGCCTGACTTCTAGTTTCTCTCCTCAGAAATCCTCTTCAGGAATCTTGTTTTCAAGTACTCGATGAGGAGTACGGTTCTATACATACACATCCATCCTTGTTGCTTATGACCAAAGGTGCATTGGAAGATCTTGGTCATGTAGCATTGCTTCCATTATTGTTCAGTTATTTCATTCTAAAATTCCATTAGGTTTAAGATTGTATGGCATGCTTATCTCCCTCCTAATCCTAGAATCTCTACAGAGTTCTGAGGTGAACTATTCACCATTGTTTGAATGCGGTTGTCACATCCCCATCCCTCCGACCGGCGAAGAGGACGCGACCCCATGGCGTTAACCATCTAAGCTAAGAGCCCCATGAACATGCGAATTCATAAAATTGCTGAAGAACAGAATGCATTGAAGTAGAACATGCACACATGAACATTTATCATGCACAGATGCAAATATTTATCATACAAAGCGGAAACAACACACATTCATATAACATTAATTCAACATGTCCATCATAATCCTTAACAGTAAATATAGTTGCGGAAGTAGAAATGGACAAGAACACTTATCTTATGACTAACTCGATCCGCAACCAGCTACGTCACTGCAATGTTCCACCCAACCATAGGCCAGCGTACTCCTTAATCTCTCAGCAGCGCTGCCACCCCCGAGATGGGCATGATTCTCCAAGGCATAAGGGAACAAGCAGGCTTACACATAGCCACAAAACACAAAAACATAGCCAAGCCAACATAGTTGGGTTTATCAGGCCATCAAGGAGTTGGGAAAGGCTAAATGCTAAGCTGGTGAGCTCATTGCAGAGCCAAGAACACCTCCACTAGAACTAGCCTAGCTTCTAAAACACCCACACACACCCAACATAAGGAATCAGTCCCTTCTCTGCTACACAGTCCCTCAGGCCCTGCATTCCCTTCCAGTGCTATTCAGGGGTTGTGGAGAAGAAAGCTATCCCTCTAGCTCTATCTATGTGGATTGCAACACACCAGGTTTATCAAGCAAACCAAGTCCCCATCCCTACTCCCTACACAGTCCGAAGACCAACCATTGCACACTTGTAATCAATCAGTTGATACATATTAAGACATGGAAGCCAATTCCTGAGTCATTCTTGGCCCTATCGTGGCCAAAATGACTCTCAAATGAATTTACCATAGTCCACTGAACGTATCAGTGCACACAATTTACAACATGGGGAAAACAATGACCCATCCTGGGCAACAAAACCACCAGGGAGACTTATCCAAAATCCCAAAGACAGAGGGGAAACATAAGCACAAGCCACAAAACAGCAAGCAAAATTACACGCAATCCCTGAGTGTAAAATGGCTTTCCACAGGAAAATCGTGGGGAATAGTGGCTGAATGACTCCCAGCTAGCTCCGCGAGTAACAACAACAAAAAAACACAGCGCATGAGAGAATCCACACTTAGTCCCAAATACAGGTTGAAACACAGTCGATTCCTTTGTGAGGAAAACGTGAATGGCAGTGGAACGACTCCTCTCTTCTGGCTGCGTGAGACCAACAATAAAGAAGCCTATGTGTGGGAGCAATCAGACTATCGTGAGGAATGAATGAAAATGTGAGGCATGAAAAACAGCGGAGAATGCAGATCGGAAGTGCGTGAGAGCTTCCATACTATCGTGGAGAGAGTAGCCTATCCGCCAGAGTGGTCGCCATGGTTTTTCCTTTACCATTGTAAAGTCAACCATGAGTGGAGTGTGCGGTGCGTGTGGGAAAGGATTGACAGTCCTGCTACACCCACTCCCAAAACAATAACTGCCTCAACTAACAGCAGCAGTTCTTAATGGAGGAGGTTGGTAAGACAAGGTGGTGACACATGGGTATTTCCCTCATGGCCCAAGGTTTGACAAATTCCCCACCCTTATCCTTGTGAAAATCATGCCCCTTCTCAATTTTAGTTGCCGCGATCGTAGCTGGTCGGGTTCATTTTAATTAAAGATGCATATTTACATCATGCTGAAACTTAATATGTGTTGCATGCCCCATTATACCATCGGTGACAAATTTAAATCCAAACATAGCATAATCGATCAATGGCGGGGCCTTGGCCTTTAGCTCCACACCATGATCATTACAATATATACATCATGTACATTTAATGTAACGGGGTCAAAACCGGGGTGTTACAGCAGTGTTTTGATATTCCTTTCAACATGGTTCTCGACCAATGCTTTGAATTCCTTGAACTTACTGAAGACTTAATTTTTCATTTTCAATAAATATATCCAAGTCTTACATGATAAATCATCTATAAAAGAAACATATTACACATACCCTCTTAGTGATCTGGAAGACATAGGCCCACATACATCTAAGTGTACTATATATAGTATTCCTTTGGATTTACTTTCACTTATGGGAAATGTCTTCATTTCATTCTTTCCTTGTGCACATCCTTTTCAAATTCATTCATGTTTTTCTTGGATTTCCAGAATCCATGAGACTACGTTTCTTGCAATCGGTAGTTCTCTATAATGCAGATGTGCAAGCCTTTGGTGCCATATTTCACTTGGTTCTATTGACTCATAAGCCAATGCTTGTTTAGGATGTCCCTTAAGTTTGCACAAGCCTCTTTCTTGTTCTCCAATCATTGTTACATCATTGATTTTCTTTCCTTTATGCCACATTAGAACTCGGCCATCAACAAATAAAATTCTCATTCCCTTTGCATCTGGTGCACAGATGGACACAAGATTCTTCTTCAACCCTGGAACATATAACACATCCTTCATCTTTAATGATTTTCTGGAGTCTATCTTGTATGAATCTTCTCCACTTCCTTTTATGGGGTATTGATCATCATCCCCAAGTTTCACCTTGTGAGGTAATTCATTCTTAGACAAATTGATGAATATTCTTTGTATCCTGTCATATGTTTAGATGGCCCACTATCCTCAAGCCAATCATTAATTCCATGTGAGATAGTGTCTATGACTGCTGAGATTATCACATATTCTTCATCTGAATCATCCTTGTATCTTATGAATATTTTGTTTGTTGGTTCATCGTCTTCAGTGGTGTGATCGGATGTCTATTCTTCTTGTTGAAGGAGTCCTTGTTCTTGGGATAGTCTCTTTCAAAGTGTCCCTTTTTATCACATGTAGAAACAAATTTTGGATGGATATTTTCTAAACTTATTTTGTTTCTTACCCTTTTTATTGTTGTGATGATGGTTCTCCTTCTTCTTGTATTTCTTTATGGTGTGATAAGTGAGAGCTTGATCTCCAGATGCTCCCATTTTCTCTTCTCTTGTTATGAGTTGAGCTTCTTCTTATATGCATTCTTCTCGAAGTCGGCTGAAAGAGATCAAATTCATTGTTGCACAGATCCCTTGAATGAATGAATCCCATGATCTTGAGAGGGAATTCAAGGTACTCATCACAACCTCTCCTTCTTCTATATTCTCTTCAACTACTTCGAGTTGTTCCTTGATTTGATAAACACTTGTAAAGTAGGGATGTCTAGTCTTTGAGTTATGTATCTTCACATTATTTAGCTTGTTCATCAATTCCATCTTCTGATTGATGTTCTTTCCTTTGAACACCTTTGTCAAAGCATCTAATAATTCCTTCTGTGTCTTGAAGGATGACACATGGGGGATGATATGATCCTTAATAGAAACTGCAATGATTCTCTTGGATTTAACCAAGCTCTTCTTGTGAGTATCCTTAGCCTCATATCCCTTGGATCTGGAAATTCCTAACTGGTGTACTCATCCAAATCATTTTCTTTAAGGATCAGGGAGATTCTGTACTTCCATGCTCAAAAGTTCTCATCTCCTCCAAGATTTTCCTCAAGCTAAGTATGGTGAGTTATATTTTCAAATGAGAACCTCAATTGTAAATAGAAAATATTTATATATTATTGATTTGAGGTGTCTGACCTAGTTCCATAGTTGCCTGACATAGAGTTTTCTAGAAAAAAAACTCATTTTCCAAACTTGGATTTTGGGAATTATGTTTGGACAGAAAGATGCACCTCCTTGGGTCAAGTTGCTCAGCAAAGCTCCTTTTTTGAAGACTGAGATGGGAATCCTCTGAAACTTAATTCCCTAGTTTATCTCATCACTAATGTTAGGGTAAAAAATGAAACTTATTCAAAACTAGTTATGCTTCCACCAAAATATGTGAGTTATCCTAGCCCTCTTTTTTCATGATCTGCAGAGAGAAGACCTTGAACTAGGAAGCCCTAGTTTCTGCTTTTGCACAGTTCCTTCTTTCAGAGAGACTCTAATGCCATGTTAGTTTTTATAATCTAATTAGCTTGATTATGATCTTTATCTGAAAGAATAAAAAGTAAAATATGATACAAAAGATAGAGCACATACACAACACACAAAGATTTTCACCAGGGAAACCATAATGGAGAAAACCCCACAAACTTCCTCAGACTAGTTTCATCACTAAGAAAATATCACAAGATGGAAAAAACCAATAAGAATAAGTCTTCTACAATGATCTGTCTCTCATACTTGTCTCTCCCTCCATTTTTCTCATGCGAACTTGAGTGAGTATGAGTGTGTATAAATGAGGAAGGGAACCTCCCTATTTATACCCTTCAAGTAAATGAACTAGTACATGATTGGGGTCAACCTCTTACCCTAACAAGGCTGAATTCTCCTAGAAACACATCAAGAATACATTACATGATGTTATACTAGGGACTATTTCTGCGACTTACAATGAAGGTTGTACCTCAAGGTCCATACATAATAATGACATCCCAAAAGGAGGAAAACATATCTCCTATGGTGGTACAATAACATACAATGATAATATACATCAGAATATCTTCTGAAGGTACAAATACATAAAAAAAAGTTCTATATACCCTTAAATATCCTTAAATCCATTGGACATGTGGCATAAAAGCTTGAGCACTCTACCAGATCATTACAATATTCACCTAATATTTCATGTCTCTAACCTATAAAAATTTGTGTGCATTAATTGTAAAGTGCAGACAATATTATTATAATTGGATGAGGAATTCCACATTTAGCTCCAACTGACAACAATATTGATTTCCAAGGACCACAAATTATGCATGCATAGTGTAGTGGTAATTTCTCCCCTACTATGTGCAAAATCAACTACCCTATATCAACCAGATCATAGGGTAGAGTTCATGGTGCGAGGGATTTCTCAACCTTGACTTGCAAGAATAAGAAGTAACATAAAAAAATTATTTTTAATATTTTTTTAATATTTTTTATAACTAATGAAAAACAAGAACAAGCATACCTCTCAATAACATGGGCCACTGCGGCCATTTGAGGAAATGGTCCATCGAATCTATGGTCTGGTTCTCCAGTCGTCTCCACTAATGAATTTCAGAGAGGGGGAATGGATCCGAGAAGATATGGAGCAATCTCAACATACATCATGGAGAATGCTATCGAAAAGTATGGGAATCATGAAAAAAAATTCACCTATTGAGGGTTTAAGGAATGCAAAGTGGATGAAAAGTGTTTTTGGGGAGACCTTCACAATGTATTTATAGGATGATCCAAGGATTTTTACCCATGGTATTTTTCCATGGTTTTTTACCCATTAACATTTTAGGGTTTTTTGGTCCTTTTTGGAGGGAGTGGGGTTATGCTGCAATAAATGCTCAAATTCCATGTATTTATGGGGGAAGGAACAATAATGGTTTTCAACAATTTTGGTGGAATTTAATTGTGAAGGTAAAAATGAAGGGAATAATGGTGGGATTATAATGTATAATTATGGTTTGGACCATGGAGAGCTAGGTGAACAATTTTTGGTGTTAACAGATTTCCCCATAATTTGTGAAGGCAGGAGATCATAGTATGGCTGATAGACATCATAGGATCAGGGGAGAAATGGTGACAATGGTGGAGAGACCGGAGAGGACCGTAGAGGAGTGGAGTCTCCACATTCGAACTATAGTGGCTTTTGGTTTGTATTTATTATAAAAAATAGATGAGGAACATATAATCTCATACATGTATATGGACAAGGATGGAATACCCATGCTCGTAACAATTTCTATATATAAAAATTGGGATCGAGTCTCAAACAATGGGATTCGATCAATACATTTATACAATTGGTAGTGCATAATGGTGGGCTCAATGGGAGGATGAATACATATACTCATCTGAAGAACTGGTACATAGGAACAAATGACATTCTCATGGAATGAAATATCCCAACAAGTGATGCTTTGCTAAATATAAAGGTGTACACAAATTAATGGACTCAATGACTAAGATTCAGAATATCTTAGGTACAATAAACAACATCAAGTACTGCGGATACATGGAAGCAGGACACTGATGGGTTCTCGAACAATGCCTCCAATGCATCCTGGAAAATCACAAGGCCCATAAAACTGTATGGGTCCCATAATAGACTAGCCAATGTGCTAGAGTCAGATAAAAACTAGGGTCTTCGACCAAATAATGAAGGAACTAATACCTTGTACGAATCTCAATGATGCAATAATGGAGTTGAATTCAAGCATGTGAGACACAACTAACCCAAAAGGCACTAAGGACTCCTTTGAAGTGGTCCAAGGAAATCATCGATGAGGTGGATGAAACCAAGACACATGGACCTCTAGGTCTATCCTGTGGAATATATGTGTTGACGTCGGCAGAGGGAGACCTGCAACTAGCAATGCAAGGAGGTTTCCTTGAAATAAGTGCAAAGGGGACAACCAAAGATATGGAACAATAAGGCCCTTGTGACACTGAATGCGGAACAAGGACAGGGGAGTACGAGGGACTCAAATTTCCTTTGTTCAGAGTATGATGGAAGGGCTTACCTAGAAGAAAATGATATTGACTCATGGGGAGGGGATCATAGCTGTGAAACTGAGAAGATGACTGCAATGGAAGATACTTGGGGAAGTAACTAGACAAGTGATATCCAAGGGATCCAAAGGAGACTCATCACAGAGTACTCTGAACAAATGCGACCCAATGGGGGAATGCTGCCTTAATGGGAAACTATATGTAATATGTGTGGGTGCCTAGAGGAACATTTTTGGGCCTTCTTCATAGTTTAAGGAGCTCTAAGAAGAGATAGAAGTATGTTGAATATGATACTATCTTGTAGATTTTTGTTGATCCCAAGAATGTAAATCCTCGATGGTGTTTTCATGTTTAGAGAGTCTGAAAACATGAAGAAGACTCTAGTGGGGTCTCTTGTTTGTACACTAGTCTCCTAAGTCTGAAAAATGCTAAAAGTGTACAAAGGAGAGCTCTCCGAGCCGAAAGGGGCAGAGAGACTTATTTTCTATAGGTAGTCCAACCAGGATGAAAAAGGTTAAACCTATACTAATTGGAAAGTCATTCAAATACTTTTACAAGCATTAAAGAAACCAAGTTTGCTCGGTGATATTTTATTTATGAGAGGGTTGGAAAAGAGATTAAATACAACCCAATATGAGATTTTTCATAAGTTACAGTCCCAATGTCCGGCAAAGCAGAAAATGATACAAAGGGAAATGTTCCTATATGGAAGGCTCTAGGGTGGTCCTTTTCCTTAAACAGTCTATGTAGTCTGAAAAGGGAGATAAACGAGGCCACATATATGCTCTTTCAAATACGTTAACGAGTGTGAAAGGAAGAAAGAATGCTCGACAATATTTTCATTCTTTTAGGAGTTAGAAAAGAGCTTAATAGAAACTCCTTAATGGTTAGTCAAGCAAGGAGGAAGTGTTCGATGTACCAAAAGGGGTGAGGTTGTGAACATTGCTAATATCATTAATACATAACAATGGAACACTAGTGGGGCCTCCTTGTAGGATGGTGGATGGTGGTAAAATAAGGCCATGTTTGTAGTATGAATGGAGTGGATGGCTCGTGAACATGCCAATACATACATGGTTTGATTTTTGTGGTGGCACACAAATAGAGGTGACTCCAAGAAATGGACTAGAAAATCATAGGGAGATCACGATACATGGGTTGAGTATAAAAAGGATGGAAAACCAAACTTGACGGTGTGAATGATGTGAAAAATGGACATCGAATGACTCTGTGGTCCACAAAATAAAGCATTGACCAAATGGAGGCTTATAAACAAGGGGAACACGTGACACGTGTCATTTTCACTATGCAGTGTTAATTTGGAGTGGAGGGCCCCAAAGAAAAGCTACTAATTTATTCTGATTGGACCAGAGGTTCTTCGATCTATGAGTTGTAGGTGAGATCTATTACCTAGCCCATCAATTTTAGTGGTATAGTTTTTTTTCTCATTATGGGGGCTTCGGCCGATCCTGAAGGGTTTGCAAGCTCGGGTCACACCTATCTGGTAGACACACATGACCTGGTCACACTTATCTGGAAATAGGCGTGGCCTATGTCATACCTATTCAGGAGATAGGTACATCCCAGGTTGCACTTGCCAAGCATTTTTTCATGATTTGGGTCACACAAAAAGGCCCTACAAGTGCGACCTAGTACAGAGTGGAATTTTTTTTGTAACTGGCTCTGATAGGGACTTTTTTATGTGTGGGATGCCTCTATTCAGATGGAAAGAGAAATATAGAGGGGACCTCATATATGAGGTGGAGGAGGATGGGGCGGTACAGGATACACTCACCTGGTGTGGGATACTAAAGTTATTCTAGATCCCGTTGATGCGTTCAACAAAGCTATTTTTGAACAAGATGGTGAGTTTGTGGGATCAAGACTCAATGTTTCATCATATAGGGTGAGTGACTAGATATCACCCTCCTAGACATGTATTTTGTGACTAGCCTTCCATTTTTGGGCATGATCAGTGATATCTTGTCGAAGCTCCCGAGGGGGGTGTTGATGGATTACCTGTGTGCCATTCATTACTATGCCTCAGCTTATGTGCATGTGCTGTACATATTGGTGTGCAAAATCAAGAGTCTAGAGACTCGGGCAGCGGTAGCGATGGTGCTGCAGATACTAGGATCGAAAGGTCCACACAAGATCTCAGGCGGCCAGTTACTGATGGTTGAGAGTGTACTTAGGGCCACCCACTATGGGTGGGCCTAGATGTAATTACAATGGTTCGAATGGGCTAAACCAGGATAGTTTGGCAGATGAGGATTTAGGGTTCCCCTATTTCTTGTGCTCATTCTTTTTTAAGCGACTACCAACAATGTGACCCCATCCGGAGGTGCATGAAGGGGGACCTCACGAGCCTCGCATGAGGCGTTGGTGTGAGATGATGATCACAGAGGGAGGTGGCCTAGTGGGTCATGTTGATACCTCGGTTGCGTAGGTGCTGGAATTGCATCCAAGGAAAACAACAGGAGATGAAAACCCAATCAAAGGCTTTAGATAATCCTATGCAAGTATTGTCCTATCCTCGATTTGTTTGGTGTGTTTAACACCCACGTATATGCGGTCTCCACTAGAACTCTATGAGTTGGTGAGTTTTCTCCTCGAAAGGGAGGCTTTGAATTAGATATGAAACTAATCCAAAATGTGATTTTAATGCAATATACAATTAATAATTCTGCAGCTATTAGAATAAATTCTACAGTTACAGAAATACATATATGAACCAGAATACTAACCTATCTAAATGTTAATTAAACTAATAGCCTATCATGGGAGAAAAAGTAATTTAATGTGGATAGAATGATCTAATGCTCAAAAGAATAATTATATTGTCAATAAATTTAAAATATTTTTTAAATCATTAACATCATTAGCACATCAATTCTAGCATGAGAAGTAAAAAATTATCTTCACTATGTTAAAATTGTTTGAACATAAAATCATTTATGCAAATCATTAAACATAATCAGATTAACAAATATACTATAGAAATGTAGAAAAATGAATCTAATTACTATTCAAAAGTGTGGAACAAAAATACCTTATTAGACACGAATGAACAAATGAATAATGACTGCAAGAAAGGGAAATGTTCACATCATCATTTCAGTGTCATAAAGAAATTTACAAATCTAAACATTGATGATTAGCAGCCTCCTCATTCTAGCCCTCTTACAAGTAGAAATACACAAAAAAGAGTTTAGCGGAAAAAATTACAGTCCTTCTGGTCAGCAAAGACCAGCTTTCTTTCCCCCCCACTTCCATCGTAGAAGGTAGGTATTTATATAGAGAAAATCATAGGAAAATATAATATCCATTCCTCCAATAGCTTAGCTAACTAGCTGAGTTGTTTCATCTTTCATATTTGTCTATGAGAAAAATATGGGAAATTCCAGTTTGAAAAACTAGTTGGATCTCTTAAATGAAGAATGTTCTATGGGTTCTTCTCATCAACAAAATAATTGGGCATCTTATGCACAAAACCCATGTCTCATATTTTCTAGATTCATCTCCATCTTTCCAGAAATCACGTCCAAAGATCACTTCTCTCCACTTGGTACGTTTTGATCACTTCAAAGTTGGGATATAAATTGTTCAATTTGATTCCTCAAAACCAAATCCACACTTGTTCAATTCAAAAGATAAATTAAAATATCATTCCAAATCTAATGAAATAAATCTAAAACAAATAACAATTCATTTACAAATAAAAAATAATGAAAATGAACAAATCTTATGCAAATCCAAAATTGACTATTTAGGCATATTTTCATGGTGTTTAGGTTGTTCAAATGGAAAAAAAAAATATTCCCATATCATTCCTTATCCTTCCATCTTTCCAACGAGTTATCTCGGGCTTGATTTGGATTCATAAATCTCAAGATATTTCTCTTGGAAAAAATAAACAACCGTTGATTTTCCACCGATCAAATTTAGGCCGTAGGATTAAATAAATAGATGGTCAAGATAAAATCTTGTAGGGTACAAAATCAAGTCGCAGGATTGTATTTTATTCACTTTCCCGCAATCTGCAACCCGCAATTGCGGGTTGCACGATGCGAGTTCAAAAACAAACTGACGTGCATGAGAGTTCCCGCAATCCGCAATCTGCAATTGCGGGTTGCGGGTTGTGGGAATGAAAAATATTTAAAATTTTATTTAACCTTTTTTAGCAATCCGCAATCTGCAAATTGTTGGTTGCGGGTTGCAGAAACACACAACATAAAGTATAAATCAAACTACTTCCCATAATTTGCAATATGCAATTGCGAGATGCGGTTTGTAGGATAACAAACTGCAATTATTAAAAATATTTCCACACCCGCAATCCGCATTGCGGGTTGCGTGAAAGGCAATTTTTTTTAAAAAAAACATAGTCTTTTCCGCAACTCACCAAAACACACAAAACATCCATAAATTTTAAAAAAGTTAACTAACTCAAATAATGGAAAAGACATAGAAACCATGATAAACAAAAAGGGAATCCCAAAATGACTAAGGAACTTAAGTATCACCTTTTCATACAAAAATTGGGGTTGCATGTTTTGAATAAAACATGGGATCTCTTGTAGCTACAACAAATGGCGACTAGCTCGGAAGAACCAGTTATCTTTGACTTACAGTATTGAAATCTTATAAAAATTAAGAATAAAAATAAAATGCCTTCACCTGCTAAATTTCAAATAATATGAGTAGCTTTATCACTGAATGATATAGTATTGATTAGACTTCAAAGATTCTAAAACATCCAATTCATTTCCATCATTATCCAAAAAAAATTCTAAGATCAACTATTTTTTTTTAAAATAGACTATTCATAAAATGTAAGAATCAAGAACTTTACCAGGAATTAACCTCAGGAAATCAAGCTAATCATATAAGACATAGTATTAAGAAATGACTCCAATACCATAGGCAAGACCCTAGATCCAACCGACGTTTATAGCCGTGACATGGATTCCTTTTAACCTCACCTCCAAGTGCTCTGGTCCCAATTTACTGATTTAGATACATAGCAGTACAATGACTCAATTTACTAATGGGTAAGCAACACCAGATGACTCTCTACGAGTGTGGAATGGCACATGATTCTTAAAGATTTATATATAATATTTATGATTTGGAATCCCAAAACACCACAGATGAAGCCACTACAGCGCACAGGAGTCCATAGCCTCGACAAGGACGTCTTTTAACCTGTTTTGCCTGATGGCTTATATCCCAAAGAGAAAGTTTAAAGAAATCTACAAACTATGTGTAATGTGCTAATCTCAATTTGAGTTAGCCTAGTAAATGGGGGAGCATACTTAGAAACTCCTTAAGAGAAAGGATGGCGTAAGGAATCTACAGATTGAAACTTCTTTCACGAAACTGATTCCCTTAAAAGTAACTAAATTCAAACTTATATGTTTATGTTAATTTAAAGATAAAGTTCTAAGATAATGATGGAAAGATTCGAATAGAATTATCAACATAGTCTATTATTGGTTTATCACAACCAGAGATTAACTCATCAAAACATTTGATTTCCAGCAAGTAGAGGACATTTATAAATATTTCCTTAATATATAAGACTTAACAACTGTAAAAGAGTGATAATCTTCTTTATTTTAAAAGTGAAAATCATAAAAAACTCAAAACAAACCAGTAAGAAAAGAAAATGTAAGAATGATTAAAATCAAACATATATACAAGTGAAACCAAAAGAAAATTGAAATCTCACAACGATATCACTAACTAAAATAAAAATTAGTGATTAAGAATTTTGTTTTTAATAGATCATGAAATATCATATTTAATTAGGTCTTTATTACAAACAAAAGAAGCCTAAATTAAAATGTAAAATAATTGCAAACTTATAAGCCTTTAGAAAATGCCATGCAAAAAGAAAGATTCGTTTGTTGTGTTTGTAAAATTGAAGGAATTTTTGTTGTAAAGAGAATAACTATATCAATTCATATATGAAAATGTGTTGAATCTGTAAATTGAATTGATTATAATAAAAATCTTAAAACAAATTTATTCTCTTTCAGTCGATCGACATGTGTTTCTTTGCATAAAGTTGTTTAGGACAATAAGGCCTCCTTTATTAAAAATTATGTACAAAAGAAACTAAACTAAATTGTGTCCAATTTGCAACAACAAAATATGTAAAACCCCCATTTTAAGTGGATATTCAAAAAATAAGATGTTCTAATTTTAAATACTTTGCCTCCTGTCAAAATATTCTTGCTCTTAAAACTTGGGAAAGAATTAATTCAAAACATTTCATGAAAAGACCATTATAATATAAAACTAAAGACATAAATCAAGCATGAATGCTTTGAACCAATAAAATAAATAGCGAGGGTATAAATAATAGAAAGTGGAAGAGAATAAAAATACTTCCCTGAATGCATCTGAAGAAGCGTCATTTCCAACTTGCAATTGGCTTGTTGTCACAAATATTTTATTGAAGAAAACCAAAAGAGTAATCTAAATTTATTAAAGAAATGATAAAACTAATATATTCTATGCCTACTCCTACACTATTCTAAAAAACAAAAACTAAGTATAATCGAATTTCCAATGCAACCATGAAAGCATATGGAATCCTGCAAAAAGGAAGAAGTGAATAATCAGAAAGCATGATATAAATGACTGCAAATAAAAATGAAAAAAGAATGCATTAATGAAATTAATATGAAATTTATGTACAAATAAAGAAAATGGAAACTTAACATCTTTATATACAAATAAGGAAAACAAAGTTTTACCATAATGATGAAATCTAAGAAATATTTCTCAAGCCAATTAGCAACCCAATCATGGAATGTACAATCAAAATTAAAAGAATGACATAAAGAGTTCGCAATATTTATGCAATGAAATGGATTATTTGAAAGAAAATGAACATCAATATAAGAATCCAAAGCTTCTTCTCGAACAATTATCTCCTTAGGGACATTTTCTTGAATAAAATCAGCAAAATCACATCCAATTTGTTTAAACTTATTATCGTAGAAATCATCATAAATTGGTTGATTAAATTGGAAATTCTCAAAGAGATCAAATTGCATTTGGCTATCTACTTGAGAATAGTTAAAGATATGAGATGTTATAAGTATAGAACTAGTATCATTAACATCCTGGAAAGAATATTCTCCACCAAGTAAATGATTGTAAGAAAAAAATGTTTCTTCATTGAATGATGAATTATAAAAGGAAGAAATAGAAATAGTATTCATTTCCAGCAAAGAAGAATGACAAGAAGACATGGATTGATGACAAGGATAAGAATCTTCTTGGTCTTCTTCATGCATTTCATGATTAACTTTTAACTCTTTAAGACTTAACAATCGAGAATTAGAATCTAAAATATATGATTGAATGCCATTGTTATCAAATAGATCATGGTACATAGAAAAATATGAAGAGGAAATAAGTGCATAAAATTCATCTCTTTGTAGAATATTTTCAGATCGAGATTCCTTAAGGGGAATTTTCTCTTCAAAAGAGATATGTATGAAAGGTTTCAAATCAGTATCTGCTTCTTCTCGTAATGCAGTATCATCATTTTGTGAAATATGCTCTCTAACAGAATCACTTAAGTCATAAAATGGTAATTAAGAAAACATATCACAAATTTCAAAACAATTAGTTGATTAAAGATCTATTAAAGGATTAACAGAGTAATGAATATCATAAACTTGAAGCTCTTTACTTATTTTAGAAGAAGATGGTTCAATATTATGATTAGAACTATTCTCGTGTACTTTAGAAGAATATTCATGATCAATTAGACTTTGACTTTCACGTGAAATAGACATGGGAATATCAACATTCAATTCATCCGAATCATCATATTGATTATGATCCATATCTAAGAAAGAGAAGGAATCCATTTCTACAATTTTCAAATCTTCAGATTCTTCATGCAAATCTAAACCAAGAGGTGGATGATTATCAATGTATAATTCAGATTTATCATCTACTAATTGATCAGATTCATGAAAAACAAAACTAGTGTGTTGAAACCATTCATGTATCATAGGATGATCTGTTAGAGGGAATCTACAATAGAGATTAAAAATTCTAATTGCAAAATATTCTAATGATTCAGTGTTCTTTATAGTGAGTTGTTTCCATTCATTACATAATTTAATAAAGTCATAATTTCCAAAAGAAATTGTAAAAGGATCTACAAAATGTTCAAAGGAGTGAACAGAGGAAAAAGGTAAGGTTACAAACCATTCTATGACTCGTCCTTCGAATGTGAAGGATAACAATATGCACAAAAAATATTGATCCAAAATTTTGTTAACAAAACAATTATAGGTAAATTGAAGAACATATTCTTGTGCTAAAATTTCTCCCTCTCCATCGAATTTTACTTCTATCAATTGCTTCAACAAATCTGTTTGAAAATGAAAACCAATATTCCTAGAAAAACAACCGAATACAAATTCATGAGCAAAATAGAAACTATATACAGTTTTTTGGGCTGGAGCCGTTTTAAGATAATCTAATGAAAATATCTCAAATGACCTTACATGTTCGATGGCCCTCCTTCTAGCACCATTTGTTGATGCCTCGGTTGTGCAGGTGCTAGAATTGTGTTCAAGGCAAACAACAGGGGATGAAAACCTATCCAAAGGATTCAGATAATCCTATGCAATTATTATCCTATCATCGAGCTATTTGGCGTGGTTAAGACCCACGTATATTCGGCCTCCGCTAGCACTCTATGATTTGGTGAGTTTTCTCCTCGAAACGGGGACTTTGAATTAGATCTGAAACTAATCCAAAATGTGATTTGAAAGTAATCTACAATTAATAATTCTGCAACTGTTACAAGAAATTCTAGTTACAGAAATACATATATGTATTAGAATACTAACCTATATAAATGTTAATTAAACTAATAACTTATCCCAGGAGCAAAAGTAATTTAATGTGGAGAGAATGAGCTAATGCTCAAAAGAATAATTGGATTGTCCATAAAAATTGTTTTTTCTTTTAAATCATTAACATCATCGGCACATCAATTCTAACATGAGAAGGAAAAAAAATTCTTCACTATGTTAAAACTATTTGAACATAGCATCATTTCTACAAATCCTTAAACATAATCAGATTAACAAATATACTACATAAATGTAGAAAAATGAATTTGATTACTCTTCAAAAGTGTGGAACAGAAACAACTTATTAGACACGAATGAACAAATGAAGAATGACTGTAGAAAAGGGAAAGGTTCAAATCATCATTTTAGTTTCATAAATAAATTTACAAACCTAAACATTGATGATCAGCAGCCTCCTCAGTTTATCCCTCTTCCAAGTAGAAATACACAAAAAAGAGTTTAGCAAAAAAAAATACAATCCTTCTGGTCTACAAAGACCACCTTTCTTTTCCAACCACACTTCCCTCATAGAAGGTAGGTATTTATACAGATAAAATTACAGGAAAAGATAAGATCCATTCCTCCAATAACTAAGCTAACTAGCTGAGTTGTTTCTTCTTCTAGATCCGTCTATGAGAAAAATCTGGAAATTCCATTTTGAAAAACCGATCAGATCTCTTAAATGAAGAATGTTATGTGGGTTCTGCACATTAGAAAACTAATTGGGAATATTCTGCACAAAACCCATGTCTCGTATTTTCCATATTCATCTCCATCGCTCCAAAAATCATGTACAAAGATCACTTCTCTCCACTTAGTATGTTTTGATCACTTCGAAGTTGGGATCTAAATTGTTCAATTTGATTCCTCAAATTCCAAATCCACACGTGTTCAATTCAAAAGAGAAATTAAAATATCATTCCAAATCTAATGAAATAAATCTAAAACAAATAACAATTCATTTACAAAAAAATAATAATGAAAATGAACAAATATTATGCAAATCCAAAATTGACTATTTAAGCATATTTTCAGGGTGTTTAAGTTGTTCAAATGGAAAAATTAATCTTCCCAAATCATTCCTTATCCTTCCAACTTTCCAACTCGCTGTCTCAGGCTTGATTTGGATTCATAAATCTCAATATATTGCCCTTGGAAGTTAAGGCTCAGCAACCATTGATTTTTCGTGGGTCAAATTCAGGCCGTAGGATTAAAGAAATAGATGGTTGAGATTAAACCTTGCGGTATATGGAATCAAGTTTCAAGATTTGAATTTTATTCACTTTCCTGCAATCCGCAATATGCAATTGTAGGTTACGGGATGTGGGTTCAAAAACAAATTAACATGAATGAGAGTTTCTCCAATCCGCAATCTGCAATTGCGGGTTGCGGGTTACGGGAATGCAAAATATTTAAAATTTTATTTAACCTTTTCCGCAATTCACAATTTGCAATCTGCAAATTGCAGGTTGTGAGTTCCAGAAACACAACAAAAATTATAAATCAAACTAGTTCCCACAATCTGCAATTGCAGGATGCGGGTTGCAGCATGACAAACTACAATTATTAAAAATGTTTCTGCACCTGCAATCCGCATTACGGGTTGTGGGTTGCAGGAAAGACACATTTTCTTTTAAAAATTAGTCTTTTCCGCAACTCACCAAAACACACAAAACAGGCATAAATTTTAAAAAGTTAACTAAGTCAAATCATGGAAAAGACATAGAAACCATGATAAACAACAAGGGAATCCCAAAATGACTAAGGAACTTAAGTATCACCTTTGCATATAAAAATTGGGGCACCCATGTTTTGGATAAAACATGGGATCTATTGTAGCTACAATAGGTCGTTTCTTCACTCAGGATATTTTTTCACAATGGTGACAGCTTACTATCCTCATAGAGGACTATCCATATGCGGGGATGGACTACCGGGGAAATATGGAGATGCATCAAACTCCAGGACAGGTCTGGGGACCTGACAGTATGTATAGAAGAATCGTTGCGGTTTCATTCATATATAGTTTACTAGAATAATGGTAGCTAGATCATGTGTGTGATAGATACTGATGACCTACTTTGTGCATGTGCAGATGTGGGACCACATCCTCTAGCCGGGTACCAGCAATGCAGGAGAAGGGTGGAGGTGTTAGATCCACCCGCTCATGGGAAGAGAAGGAAGAAAAGTGTGGCATTGGTCTCATTATGGCTGTATGTGGAGCGACCATAGGAGGGGGTCACCAACGATGGGTGGCAGTACCTAGACGATGATCTGATCGCTGCATGCTATAAATATCCTCTGAAGTGAATCTCTCTGATGAGGAGGATCACGATTGCTACTGAGTATGTCAGAGCGGTGGCACAAGGTGATGCACCGATGGAGGAGAGCTCCGATGAGGAGGAGGACATTGAGGAGGACACAGAGTCAAAGAAGGATGACTTAGACTAGAAACTTGTGATGTTTCCCCCAGTACATTTGAGCATGGGGATTTTTGTATGATAGGTATGATCAGAGGAGAAAGCTCATAGAGCTTCTCATTTTGTACTGAAGATTATGGTATTATATGAATGCACGTGGATGCATATTTTCGTATTTTTATGGGTTTTTATGAGTCTCTTGTGATGATTATGAGTATGCCTATATGATGTATATGGCATATGTAAGCATGATTATATGATTATGCATGATGTTGTTTATTTCCTATATGTGATGATTTATTTGCCACTCTAGAATTCCATTAGCCATTTGGTCTACTACAGTATTGAGACTTCTAGGAACATGCATGAGTGAAATGGATTCAAAATTTCTAACAAAGTGTCTAGTGGATAGAAAATTTCTAAAAAGGCAGGGATCACGTACCCGGTAGGAGTTATTCAACTAGGAGACAAGAAACTGGGAGTCTAGAAAGACATCAAGGCCAAAAATTCCCAAAGTCAAGGGTGGCGGTCAAGAGACCAGCGACACCGTCGTACTTAACCTGGTTGTTGGTGGCAATACCAACACACATTCCATCGATATGGATCAACTTATGTGACAAAGAATAAATGACCCACGTATCTAAGGCGAGATTAGGAGATCATCTACTTGCTCCATTAGCCAAACTGACATAGGAAGGCAAGGTAGGATCCATCTGGAACAAATAAGGAAACAAAATGTGATACTTGTGGTAAAAACAATGCAAAACAAGAAATAAAAACTATAATACAAGGGTACTCAGAGTGGTCGACTTATGTGTAGAATCTCTTGAGGTAGATCTCATTGCGAGGATTCTTCAAGTGGTGACTATGAGAGTCAGCAAGGAGATATTCCACCTTTCCAAGATAGTTATGGATGACATAAGGGCCATACCATATGGATTCAAACTTCCATTTTTCAGTATTATAATGGGCTTGTTCGTAAACGAGGACTAGGTCCCCCTTGCTAAAGGTGCATGGGTGGATCTGGGAGTCATAGTGGTATTTCGACCGAGTCTTAGCCACTTCAATCATTTGGAGAGAATAATGATGGTCCTTATTGGTTTGTTCAAGAATAAGTAGGATTTTCTATAATGGTTAAGTATCAAGTAGAAGTTTGACAACAAGGGGAAGTGACAGAATATGGAATTCAACGGGAAGAGCCGATTCCACACCTTGGACTATATGAAATGGGTTAAAACCGGTGGTGTTTTAGTCAATATCTGGTAGGCCTAGAGGGTGGAAAAGAACAAGTGGTGCTAGTTGGACATGTGTTTTTCCACCATTCATTGGAGCATGGTTTTCAGTATCTTGTTGGCAGCATTAACTTGGCCATTTCTGTGAGGGTAGTAGGCTAAGGAATATCAGTGTTCAAATTTTAACATGGTAAAGAGCTCTGTCCAAACAATGTCCTCGAAATGAGAACTATTGGTTGATACTAGTTGGACAAGGACACCGAAACACACTATAATGTGGTTAAAAAATCAGAGTCATACAATATCATCCTTACAATTGAAAGTATTCATGGCTTCGGCCCATTTGGTAAAGTAATCAATGACCACAATGATGTATTTATGGTTTTCAACGGAAGGAGGGTTACAAGTCATGATATCAATCACCCATTTGCAGAAGGGACTGGCTGTGACAACATGGTGTAGCGGCGTTGGGGGTGTTGATGTATTTGTAATTTCAGAATGTATTCATCTATGTATCTTATGTATTGTAACCCGATGTTTATTCCAAGATGTATCTATAATGTAATTGAGTCATTTTGTCATGCCCCGATCGGGAGGATCAATAATGTAAACAAATCATGTCAATTCATTGTGGGTGACCCTCTGATTGTCTAAGGGTTAAAGTCCCCGCAATTCCGGGGCACTAATGTTATTAGACTCTCCTAGTATAGGTCGGCCCTGGTAGGGTTTAAGTCATGTCGGGATTAGTATAAATAGAGAACTGGAGTCTCTATTTATCACACAATTCATACACACTCAAGTGTAGCACATATTTGAAGAAGGAGAAGACACTGGGGATAGACAAGAAGAAGATTACTGTTGTCGGGAGATCACTTACTATTTTGGGCTTTTATTGTTTTGGTGCTGATTCTATCTCTGAGGAAGTTGCTGGGTTTTCTCCATTTATGGTTTCCCTAAGGAAAAAACATTGTGTTCATTGTGTCTTGTGTTTGATTGATGTACTTGTTATTCTCTCAATTAAAGATCCTAATAATGCTAGCTTAATGTTGAAAAACTAACATGGTATCAGAGCTAACCTGAGAAGAAGACACTATGCAGCTGTGGGAACTAGGGCTTCCTAGTTTGTGGATCTTCCTCCATAGATTTTCAGCAAAAGTAAGGTGGAATAACTCTCCTCCTTAGGGTGCATATTTCTATCGAAGCAGAATCCAATTATGAGGTTTTTTAGTTTTGGATCCAACACTACTGTCGAAAATTAGGGCTTTTCAAAGAAGAGGAATTTTTCAGTGAGCCCAGGCCTAGATTGATCACCTCCCCAAAATCGAAGTTAGGGACAAATTTCAAGACATTTGGGTGGATAGATCTCCAAAAAATCAAAACCCTAATTTGCTCCTGAACCAGCTCTGCAGGATTTTAGCTCAAGTTTCAGATCCGACATCTTGACCTAGTAAGATCTAAAATATTTTATATTTCCATTTCAAGTTCTCAGTTAAGATGTCTCATCATACCAATCTTGATGAAAAGCTTGAGGAAGCTGATAACTTCCAAGCCTGGAAGTATAGGATCTCCCTGGTCCTGGAAGAGAATGAGTTAGACTCCTACATCCATGAGGAGGTTCTAGTTCCAAAGGGAGATGAGGCGAAGGCCTTGCATAAGAAGAATATGGTTATGGAAAAGAGGATCATTGTTGATTCTATCAAAGATCACCTTATACCTTAGGTGTCCTCTCTCAAGACACCTAAATCTATGTTTGATGCCCTAAGCACGTTGTTTTAAGGGAAGAACATAAATCGAAAGATGACTCTGAGGAATCAATCGAAGAATGTGAAGATTCAGAATGCAGAGACTATCCAGTCCTACTTCACAATGGTTTCATAGATCAAGGAACAATTAGAAGCTATAGATAAAGAAGTGGAGAATGCAGAGATTGTGATGACAACACTGAATGGCCTTCCTAGGTCATGGGATTCTTTCATCCAAGGAATCTGTGCTAAAAATAAGTTAGTCAAATTCAGCAGACTATGGGAAGAATGTTCTCAAGAAGAAGCACGGATAGCAGCTCGAGAAGAGAAGATGGGAAGTGAAGATCAAGCTCTCACAGTTCACTCTAAGAAAGGTAGAAGAAAACCTCATCACTTCAAAGGTAAGAATCCTCATCATAGAGATAACAATAGAAAGGACCCATCTAGATTAAGATGTTATACATGTGATGAAATAGGACACTTTGCAAAAGACTGTCCTAAGAACAAGGTCCACTCTCATAAGAATAAGGGGAACAAAAGAAGACACCATGCTCATGCTGCAGAGGATGATGAACCATCCAAGAAAAGAACCAGATATGAAAGTGAAGATTCTTCAAGCGAGGATGAATATGTTTTGATTTCCGCTCTCATAGGTAACATTACTCATGGTAGTGATGATTGGCTTATAGACAGTGGGGCTTTCAAACATATGACTGGATTCGAGGAATCCTTTGTAAGACTACCAGAACATGAATCACCTCACAACAGTGAAACTAGGAGATGACTACCAATATCCAATAAAAGGTAGTGGGGAATATTCCTAAAAACTAGACTCTAGAAAGTATCTAACAATGAAAGAAGTATTGTTTGTGCCAGGACTCAAGAAGAACCTTCTCTCCATATCAGCATTGGATGCAAAAGGAATGAGGGTTGCATTCATAGATGGTCAAGTCATCACGTGGCCAAGAGGTAAGAGTATCGATGATGCAGTGGTGATTGGAGAACAAGAATGAGGTTTGTACAAATTGAAGGGCCATCCAGAACAAGCCTTGATCCATGACACAATAGAGCCAAATGAGCTTTGGAATAGAAGGCTTGCACATGTGCATTATAGAGCACTACTTATTACAAGCAAATCTGTTGAAGGTCTTCCATAATTCCAAGAAAAACATGATGGGATCTGCAAAGGATATGTGAAAGGAAAGAATACAAAGAAGACATTTCCTAGCAGTGAAAGCAAAGCCAAAGGAATCCTAGAAATCATCCACTCTGATGTATGCGGTCCTATGTCATCAAACTCACTAAGCAAGTATGCATACTATGTTTCTTTTATTGATGATTTTTCTAGGAAGGCATGGGTTTACTTCATGAAGAAAAAAGATGAAGTATTCAGCAAATTCAAGGAATTCAAAGCCTTGATCGAGAACCACACTGAAAAGAAGATCAATAATTTTTTATCAGATAATGGCGAAGAATTCACTTCGAATGAATTCAAAGAGCTATGCAAAGAATCAGGGATTAAGAGGGAGTTGTGCACTCCTTATAATCCACAACAAAATGGGATTGCGGAATGGAAGAACAGAACTATCATGGAAGCTGCAAGAGCCATGCTTCATGATCAAGATCTTCCTATGCATCTTTGGGCAAAAGCTGCCAGAACAACTATGTATGTACAGAACCATACTCCACATATAGTACTCGAGAACAAGACTTTTGAATAAGTCTTCTATGGAAAGAAACCAGAAGTCAACCATCTCAGAATATTCGGCTGTCCTATGTACATACACATTCCAAAAGAGAAGAGAACAAAATTAGATCCTTCAGGAAAGAAGGGTATATTTGTGGGATAATCTGAAAGCTTGAAGGCTTACAGAATATATTTTCCAAGGTACAAGAATATTGACATCAGTAGGGATGTGACATTTGATGAAGACACAACTTACAACAAATCCAGAAAGAGACCTGCTGAAGAACCTGAAGAAGCAGAAGCACCCAGAATTCATGATACAACCATGAATGAAGAAGCTCAAGAAGAAGATCGAGAATTTGAAGAACCACAAAGACCTGTAGATCCACCTCTGGAGAAGAATCCTCATAAGAGGAAACCTGCTTGGGTAAGAGAACTTATCTAAGGTGTGGAAAGATATGGGGCTCCAGAAGAGAATCACAGAGAAAGAAAGAGAACCAGATCCTACTCTGGGTATATAGATTTACTATGTGATTTCATTGATAAAGAACCTTCCAGTTACAAAGAAGTGGCAGAACAGAAAGAATGGAAGGATGCTATGATCTAAGAATACCAATCGATCATGAAGAATGATGTTTGGGATGTTGTCCCAAGACCAGAAGGGAAGTCAGTTGTAACTTCCAAATGGATCTACAAGATCAAGTATGCTGCAGATGGTAGCATTGAAAAATATAAAGAAAGATTTGTGGCACGGGGTTTCTCTCAGAAAGAAGGAATAGATTATGAAGAAACCTTTGCACCTATAGCCAGATACACTTCCATCATATCGGTACTTTCTCTGGCTACAGTGATGAAATGGAAGATACACCAAATGGATCTCAATACCACTTTCTTGAATGGTGTAGTAGAAGAGGAAGTGTATGTAGAACAACCACTCAGTTTTGAGACACATGACAGAGAGTCTCATGTATGCAGATTGAAGAAAGCCCTGTATGGTTTCAAACAGGCACATAGGACCTGGTACGGCAGAATTGACATCTTTCTATCCAGTTTGGGATTTACCAAGAGTAAAGCAGATTCCAACCTTTACTACAAGGTTGAAGATGGAAACCCAATGATGCTTCTACTATATGTAGATGATCTATTTGTAATAGGTATGGATGGGTTGATTTTTGATATGAAGAGAAAGCTTGCTACTGAGTTCGAAATGAAGGACTTGGGGATGATGCATTACTTTCTAGGTATGGAGGTGTTGCAGAGTACAGATGGAATCTTCCTTGGACAGGGGAAGTATGTAGTAGAGATCCTAAAGAGGTTTGGGATGATGGAATGCAAGGCTATGGAAACACCTATGGCATCAAACCTGAAGCTATTGAGCAATGCTTCATCAGAGTCTGTTGATGCTACGATGTATCGTCAGATGATTGGTTCATTGATGTACCTGACGAACACAAGACCAGACATTTTCTTTGTTGTGAACACCTTGAGCCAGTTCTTGACAGATCCGAGAAATGTTCACTTTATTGCTGCAAAGCATATTCTGAGGTACCTGAGGGGTATAGTTGATTATGGGCTCATGTACGATGAAAATCAGAAGATTAACCTGGAGGGTTATGTTGATTCAGATTGGGCAGGAAGTGCCATCAATAGGAAGAGCACTTCAGGGTGTTGCTTCAGTATGGGATTAGGTGTGATCTCTTGGTTTAGCAGGAAGCAATCCTGTGTGGCACTGAGTACAACTGAAGCAGAGTATGTCGCAGCTTGTTCAGCTAGTTGTGAGGCAGTATGGCTACAGAAGCTATTGTCTTATTTATTTGATATCTAGTTGGATGCTACTTGTATACATTATGACTACCAGAGTTGTGTAAAGTTGTCAGAGAATCTAGTGTTCCATGACAAGTCGAAGAATATCGAGATCAAGTACCACTATATCAGGGATATGGTGCAGAGGGGAGTAGTGAAGCTCAAGTATGTTGCAACAAAGGAACAGATAGTTGATGTCTTGACAAAGCCATTGGCTAGGGTGAAGTTCAAGTACTTCAGGGAGAAGCTTGGTGTTCTCTAGATCGAGATTTCCTCCAAGGGAATGTGATGAGTCCCATAGCCTTTCTATCATGGTGAGAGTATTGGTTCCTTCCATGGTCATATGTAAGGGCTGAGCCATTCTGTCATGGTGAGAGGATTGGTTCCTTCCATGTCATATATGGGTGCTGAGATCCATAGCCATTCTGATGAGTAGGTCAGATATAAGGGCTGAGCCATTCTGTCATGGTGAGAGGATTGCTTCCTTGCATATCACATATGAGTGCTATCCATTATGTCAAGTAGGACAGATGTAAGGGCAATTGCCATTCTTTGAATGGAGCTACCTGGTGAGGTACCAAAAAAACTCAGTCTAGGACTGAGAAGCCATTATGATGTGATAGAGGGATGTGTTCCCACTTGATCAAATGTAAGAGCTGAACCATTCTGTCATGGCTAAATGATTAAGTTCCTTCCATGTTAGATGTGAGTGTTGTCCATTCCGACGAGCAGGTTGGATGTAAGGGAAACTACCATTCTCTAGGAAAATGGAGGCACCTGGTCAGTTACCAGGTAGCTCAGCCGAGGAGGACTGGGGGCCATTATGATATGACTGTAGGATTGGCTCCTACAAGATCAGATGTGAGTACAGATCCCTTCCATCATTGTGAGCAGGATGTGTTCCCACCTGGATGGATGTAAGTACATAGCCCTTCCATCATTGTGAGCAGGATGTGTTCCCTCCTGGATGGATGTAAGTGCAGAGCCTTTTCATCATTATGAACAGGATGTGATCCTACCTAGATTAATGTAAGTGCAAAAATATTTCATCATTGTGAGAAGGATGTGTTCTAGCCTAGATGAGAGTCTTTCATCATTGTGAGCACGATGTGGTTCTCGCCTAGGTTGAAGAAAATAGTTCTTCCATCATTGTGAATAGGATGTAGTTCCATCCTAGATGAAAGTGAGGAAATCTTCGATCATTGTGAGCAGGATGTGTTTCAGCCTGGATGGAAGTGCAGAACTCTTCCATCATTATGAGCAGGATGTGTTCCAGCCTGGATGGATGTGAGTACTGTGCCTTTCTGACGAGTAGGTCAGATATAAGTGTTGAAGAAGACCTACATGGGGGCTAGGCCTACAACCAACATGAAGAAGGGATGGCTCTGTAGAACTTCTTGTGATGAGAAGAATCATGAGATAGCACCAGTGATGATCCAGATCTAGTGATGATCCAAATACAGGGATGATCTAGATCGAGTGATGATCCAAATCCAGTGATGATGCCTAGTGATGATCCAAATCGAGTAATGATCCAGATCCAGTGATGATGATCCAGATCAAGTAATGATCCAGATCCAGTGATGATGATCCAAATCGAGTGATGATCCAAATCCAGTGATGATGATCAGGATCAAGTGATGATCCAAATCCAGTGATGATGTCCCATGATGATCTAGATCGAGAGATGATCCAGATTCGAAGATGAAGATGACTTAAAGATAAATATGACTTGAAGACGAAGATGACTTGAAGACGCAGAAGACTTGAGATGTAGATGATGAGATTATTCAGCTGATACAGAGAAGAAGACCAGTACTAAAAATTGTGTCGAAAGAATACCTTCCAAGTTAAGAGGGAGTGTTGATGTATTTGTAACTTCAGAATGTATTCATCTATGTATCTTATGTATTGTAACCCGATGTTTATTCCAATATGTATCTACAATGTAATTGAGTCATGTTTTCATGCCCCGATGTTTTGATTGGGAGGATCAATAATGTAAACAAGTCATTGTGGGTAACCCTCCAATTGTCTAAGGGTTAAAGTCCCCGCAGTTTTGGGGAACTAGGGTTATTAGACTCTCCTAGTAGAGGTCGGCCCTGGTAGGGTTTTAGTCATGTTGAGATTAGTATAAATAGAGAACTGGAGTCTCTATTTATCACACAACTCATACACACTCAAGTGTAGCGCATGGTTGAGGAAGAAGAAGACACTGGGGCTAGACAAGAAGAATATTACTGATGTCGAGAGATCACTTACTTTTTTGTGCTTTTACTATTTTGGTGCTGATTCTATCTCTAAGAAAGTTGCAGGGTTTTCTCCATTTATGGTTTCCCCGAGGAAAAACACTGTGTTCATTGTCTCTTGTGTTTGATTGTTGTACTTGTTATTCTCTCAGTTAAAGATCCTAATAATGCTAGCTTAATGTTGAAAAACTAACAGGGGGTGTCCTTTCCTTTGGGGAAAAGAGTTGGGAAGTGCATCAATATTTAACTACATGGATGCAATCAGCTAAGATGGTGGGACATACATAACCAACGCATAGAATACTTTGTGCGGTAGCCAAACTAGAGAGGTGGCCACCACAATCTCCACTATGGCAGTCAATCAAGACTTGTTCAAGTTCATCATGGGTGAGGCAATGAAGCAGTATGGTGTCTACGCCACGGTGGTACAAGACATCACCAATAAGGAGATATATATTTGCTTAGTGTCGGATGCGACGATGATCTTTGCGGCCTAAATGGGGCCCAAATTTCTATGTGTGCAAGTAAAGGAGGATGCCTCTATACCATGGGTCTTCCATAAAAATGACGAATAAGAATCCATCAGGAATATTGATTGTGATAGGGGGTGAGGTAGACAATGAGGGGAAGTATACCATCAATCAAGATAATGCCAAAGATTTAGTTCTTTTCGATGTAACAAATTCCAGGTCGTACTCTTGGACAATGACAATCCACTTGGTAGCACGACCTTGGACAAGGTGACTGCTCAAGAAATAGCGCATGGGGTTGGAATCAGCCACAACTCAAGTTCATCTCAAGAGAACGTAGTGACCTAGATTTTTTACCAAAAATACAATGGCAAGGGCCATATTTTCTTTGTGGGAGTAGACTAAAGGAGGTCTAGAAAGTTTCTAGATTATCTAATATATCACTTTCTCTTGATGAGCATCATCTTCCCGAACAAAGAGTCCAGCAATGCAATTTTTAGATCCTGACGTGTAGAGGATAAAATCCTTGGTGAAGTTAGGGGGAGACAACAATAGAGCGGTTCAAGTTGGAGATTGTTTCAATGCATTAAAAGCGGCTTGTGCATGATCATCCCGTACAAAATTAATGTTCGTACGAAGCAAGCGTAAGAATCCATGGACTTTCGTGGCATAGTTCGGAATAAACCGACGAAGGAAATTGTCCTTGCCTTGAATGCTTTGCAATTGGCACAGAGTTCTTTTGAAAGGGAAGATTCAGGATGGATTGAACCTTCAAAGGATCCATGGTAATCCCTTTGTGACATGATGAATCCTAATAAGCAACCGATTGGGAAACAAAACACACACTTAAGGGGGTTCAAGTGGACATTATATTTGTGACATCGTAGGAAAACTTGTCGTAAGTCATCCAAATGTTGAGAACGCATTCAAGATCGATCCGTAAGGTCAAAATGAACATTGCGAAGGTCAAAATGAAGGGAATAATGGTGGGATTATGATGTATAATTATGGGTTGGACCATAGATATATAGGTGAACAATTTTTAGTGTTAACACATAGAATCAAATAAGTTTTGATGTAGTCAAAATATATGACACCAAAATATTCCACATGGGACCCAACATGGATTTTGTAGCAATTTCTACACCTTTATCCTTGAGGAAAATGTTTGTTTCGAAAGGGAAGGGCATGTTAGGGTCATGGGGCATTCACCTTATTGAGCAATATCTTATCACGTTCATTCATAAAGGGGGGTTTTTAATTGCAAAAAATAAGGTCAATACATTGTAGATTTTGGGGGGAGGAGAATAAGGTATGGGGGGGTATAAAAAGGGTTTCTAGTAAAAATAAGGAATATATTGTAAATATAGGGGTTTTTTAATTAGAAATATGTATTTGGAAGGGGGGATCAACAACTTTTTTTTGTAAATAATTATCAATATCTAGTGAAATTAGGGGTATTCTTTAATTCCGCATGAATGAAGGCGCTATGACATAGTTTCACTAAATGAAGACCCCGTAGTTAGGGTCCTACACTAACCCCTTTACTTTAGCAATTAGTCAAGTAATGTATCTGACCATTTATTTTAAATAGGGATGAGTAGTTAATTGTTAATAACCAATGTAAAAAGTGTATCTCTATTAATTAAGGCCAACTAGGAAGTTTGTACTTATTAATTATTAGACCATGTCATGTAGTTAGGGTTTTGGATCTTGGAAGCCCACTTAAAAAGCTAGAAGGATGGCAATTGCTTTTTAAAAATTTATGTTCTTGTATCTTTAATCAAGTGAATGTTTGTCCAACATTAAAAGGTGTGTGAACATTACTTCAAGATTTGAACATCTTAATACAAAAAGCTGATTATGCTACATTCCTAATCCTTGTTATGCTTGGTCAGTTATTGTAGACTATAATATTCAAATTGTAGCAATGTATATATATGTTTATCTTGGTGTTGTTATAATGTGTAGTGTTAAGTACATCACACATTTATACTTCATTTTATGTGTATTGTTCTTTGAGCAACTAAAAATTGTGATTTTCATTTTATAATGGAATAGAAATTGACATTTTTTAGAAAATATAAATAAATTATTATGTATGTGTTGACAATGTATATTTATCAAATTATCAATACATTAAGTATATATTTATTGTATTTATAATAAATTATCAAATTATCAATAAATTGTAGTGAAATATATTGCATTAATATTTTATTTGGGTTTTATAAATAAGATCTCAAACATCAACTTAATTTGGCATTTAATTAAAACCTTTAAAATAAATTCTTCTTATTATTTTTTAAAATATATGAATAAAAAATTAATTACAAACACACACACACCAAAGTTGTTTTACCGAATTTATATTTACATTTGTTTCAATCCACACACTTACTAATATAAATAAATTTGTGGTGATGGTGACAATGATGATAGATATTAATGTTTAGTGAGACAAAGTTTTGTTTAACGGACCTTCAAAGCAAATGGGGTCACTTGGTTTTCTTTAGAATTTTATTTCTATGCACAAAAATATTTAAAACAAGTATTCCTAAATCACCATAGTTTGGATGAGTTAAGAGGTTAGGAAGGTCAGTAATGTAGAAAAAGTTTTGAAGTTAAAATTTTTTGAAGTTGCACTCCAATATGAGTGTATGCATGGCATTTTATGAAAATGCTATTTTCATCCTCAACCTTATTTGTGTCACAAACATGACATATTATTTCATCTCATGTTATATAAGGGATTCTACAATGCCCTCCTTCATGATAGAGCTCAAGCATGTTTGTCCTTATTTTAGTAGCAATGATTTTTTTCTTTATGCTAGTTAAAATAGAGAGCTTTTTTTTTATCTTCTATATATTGGAGCTGGTCACCTCCTTATAATATCGTTATTTTCTCTTATCCTCTAATTTTTTTATCACGCCACATCTTTTCCTTTAATTTGGATGTAATGATACTTTCAATGTTAACACTATTAGGCCAAGTGATCTCTTCCTCAACTCCCCAATGGTTTAGCCAAGACTTGGAATCTTTATGCCAACCTCACTTAAGTCGTGCAACTAGTTTTGACTAGAGTATGAAGCAATGTTAGGAAGCATATTGTCTCGCATGTTGTTTATATTATTCGTGTACATTAAGTACCTAGTCATAGTAATGCTCTTAATTGCAGAGTGACTAGCTTCATTGAGGAGGATATGATAGTATGTATTTTCTAGAATTTTATAATTATATGTTATAAAGAGATTTTGGATTTTCTCTTTCTTTATCCAAGAGTCTTTAATGATGCTACAACTCCAAACTTCGTAACCATACAAGGTAACATAAGTGGCAAGAGCCTCAAAGAGTAGTTTCTTACTATGTCAAAGTGAGACGTCTATGCATTTACAACTATTTTCAAGCTCATAATAAGCTTTCCCTCATCCATTAATTATTTTCTCAATTCTATAGTTCCATACAATTATACTAAGTCACTTCCTCCAAGTTGTTGTTGTCAAACACAAAATTACCATAAGTAATCTTTTGGGATTTGATTATCATAACCTCCCTCTTAAATATTTATAAATATTATATTATTAATACATTTAGCATATAATTTTTTTTGAACTTATAATATTGAGATGATTACTTGTTTTCTATATAAGAATATCGCATACATTAATGTATAGTTTGGTGATTATTATTATTATTATTAAAATAGTTTTTTAATTTATTTAATTTTTCATAATTTGTTACTAAACATTAAAATTATATCTCTTTAAATATATAATATTTGTGTAAATTCACAAACCTATTTATATGGAATTACTTAAATACCACCTAGATCCATTACACTTCCGATCTACCATGGGCTAAGAGGGGTCAAATCCTTAGAGGGGAAACACTTTTTTACTGTCTATCTTTTGTTTGATAGGTTTGCACATGGAGTGATTTAGCCCCTCTCCACAAATGGTCAATTCAAAATTATCCATTGTTGGAATCGGTTAGAATAGAGGGAAGTCACATTAAATTTGTAGATGATCTTCATTATGTATGTAAAATTTACTATAACTTAAAACAAAGAGACCAATTTTTAAGTTAAGTTGAATTTTACTGTTTGTTCTATTGATATTAGTGATTCTTGATTCAAAGAGAAGAATCATTGATATTAATGCATATTGGACAAGTCTAAATTAAAGTGAATTTTAGTATTTGTTGTATTGATATTTGTGATTCAAAGAGAGGAATCATTCATATCAATACATGTTGGATTAGTTTAAGTTACAATGAATTTTATTGTTTGTTGCATTGATATGGACAATTCAAAGAGAGCAATCACTAATATTAATGTAATAAAGAGTACAATAATCCAAGTATTGTGAAAATCTAAAGCAATTTGATTTACTTGGGTTATCAATGACTCCAGCATCTAATATTAGGCTTAGCTATATTGAATTCAATTGTTTGTTGCATTGATATCAATGATTGAAAGGGATGAATTATTGATATCATAGTATATATGCATTGTCTTCATATCTATATAGGCTTAAATGTTTTTAAATATGTTTATGTTTCTTACACTCATATTAGTGATTCAAAGAAAAAAAATCATGGATATTCATGCAACAAACACTAAAATAATCCAAGTACCCTGACCAAAAGCAATTTGACTCCACTTTTAGGTTTAAGTTATAGTGGATTTTATTGTTTGTTGCATTAATATTAATGATTAAATAAGAGGCATCAATGCAATCAAATATCAGACAGTGGAGTGTAATCAATGGAATCAAATTGCTTTGGATTTTCATTGGTGTTGTCATGTTAAGTCACATTATGTCAATGCACTCAAATTCCTTTGAATTGTCAATGATTCTTCTATGATATTAGCTTTAAGTTACATATAATTTTATGTTTGTTGAACTCATATCATTGATGATAGAGAAAGATCATTAACATCAATGCAGCTAATAACAAAATTCAGTATAACTCAAACCTAATATTATAAAGTGGTCTCACTTAAATCAATGCAATCAAATTTCTTTGAATTTTTGTTCATGTTATCATGTTACTACAGGTTCTAGGTCTTTATAATCAAGTTGCTTTAGAATATAGATAAAGGATAAAGTACAAATAAACATAAAGAAGAAAAATAAATTAATCTATAGGAATTTTTTGTTTTCAATTATGTCATGTCATCATCACTTACATATACCTTATATAGACTAGACTAAAAGCTAGATTTTGGAACTACCTAAATCCTCACAATCACAATTTAAACAGTAAAAATTATAATTTTAACAACTATTTTTTGTGCAGGATTCAATTGTTTTGTTAAATATAGTTGCTTCACTGACAAACCTATATGTGATAATAGCACAAAAGACTGCTACCTAAGCCTTGAGATATAGATCAGTTGGGCTTTGTAGAATTTGGTCCTCGTAACCTCTCATGTTCAAACTTAGAGGCGCTGCATTCTTTTAATACGTGGTGCAACCACCAAACTAAAGCTAGACCGGATACCATAAAATATCTGAATTGCAATTGGAACCGTGCAGCTGCCAATGAATTAATATCTACATTAAAACATGTGAATTGCAATTGGAACCGTGCAGCTGCCAATGAATTAATATCTACCTTTAAAATATCTGAACTGCAAATTGAACCGTGCAGCAGGTAAGCATCTGAATTGCAATTGGAATTGGAATTGAAAACTGCAATTGTACGATGACCAGTGCCCGAAGTTTTCCTTAATAGCAAGGAGCATCAGATTCTCCAAATTCAGTCAGAGTCGAAAGGCAGTAAGGCATCACATGATTTCTCATCTAAGTCAGAAGTTCCCGTAGCGCCGAAGTCATGGGCAGTAGACGCAGAAGATATTTTTGTTTTGCACAGAATATCTGTAGTTGAATCCTCCAGTGCCAACTCAGTCAATTATTAATCGTTCATGCAAAAGAAGGATTGACTGTTTCTTTGCAAGAACCTTCCGAACTGCTACTTTCACTTCCTGTGTTGTATCCAATGGATTTTGGAAAGCCAGTAAAAGGTTTCCTGTGCATATTTTATATTATATCTTATATGATTATTCGAGGCGAGCTCTGTTTCTATTTTGTAATATTTTTATACTTTTGCAAATCAGGAAGAGAACACAACTGATAATTAGCTTAACAATTTTTAAATAAATTCAATCCCGAATAACTGTGGACTAAAAGGAAACCTAACAATCCAGAAAACACCCGTGGGGTTAAAAACACTATTATTTTAAAGAGTATAACTTTTAAAAGAGTTCAAGGACATAATTTGTTTTCCTTAGGCTTGATTTAAATTAGTAATATTTTTTTTTATTATGAGTGCATTCAAGGTCAGATATTTTTCTTAGTAATATGTAAAAAATCTACAAGGATCAAGAAACTTATTTTTAAAGTTTCTTAAACATCATTGCAGCTAACTTGTGGAGTTTTATTCGTATTCACATAAACAAAAAGAATGTAGAGTATCCACCTTTGTACCCATTTAAGCAGTAACCATTAAAGAAATTTTAAAATAATGTTTTGGATTAATAGAGCCTTAAGATAAACAAACTTAAAGACGAAAGGACTTGGAGTCATGTCACCTAAGAAGATGTGGATGCTCTTATATCATTTTTCCCAATTACTTTTTTTTAGGTTTATGAGAATTTTTTTTAAATAAAAAAGCTATAATACATCTTAAAAAATCGAATACATAACGCTCTTTTAGTCTCATCAGCATCTTAGAATCATCAGTGAGTTTTGGTAATACATATATACAAAATTATACGAGTATCCTCTTGAAGGGTTTCCAAAAAAATACAGCCCTTTTCAATTACTACTATAGACTATTACTATTGCTACTTCACTGATATATAAAAGAAACTCGAGCTTAATCATGCACATATACTAGGTACTGAAAATCAAACCGGGTTTTGGTAACGGTAGTCCAGACTTGTGCCATCCACAGCTGTAAGCTTCATCTTCTCGGACTTCCCCTGTTTTAGGTCTCTGCTCTAACTCTTCCTTTTGCTTGTGCTACACATATTTTCCCTCTGTATGTTAGGAGAATAGAAAAAAAATCCCATCTTGGACGCAATCAGATCTATGTTGCGGTGCATTAGACGACTGTCTGTATTATGGTCCTTCTAAGCTTGAACTTGTTCCTCGTCCCCCTGACTCTTGGAAACTCCACTCATGGCCACATGCGCCATTAATTTCTTCATTACCCAATAACCATAATCATTCTATCATATGCAAATGCCATTCTTGTCGTGGTGCCACGGTCCACAACCCACTCTTCTACCTCCATCCGAATGTTTTCAATGGGGACTTCCTACACCTCTTCCCAAAGTCGCTTCTTGATAACGTCTATTTCATCTCGAACCTCCAGAGGAATACGGTCTTGAAAGAAGGTGGCTGCAGCCCGGGCCTGAGCTTGGGCCCTTGTGACTTGACCCCCACTTACCCCCTCCCCTCTTACCATCTTTCCTTTTCCACTTTTCCCACAGGATCCCAATCCCACCCCATTTTCTGGCTTGAAAGGCCTCTTGGGAGCCATCCTTAAAATTTTCAGAAGGAATGACTCACAATCCGATGGTCAGGCTAGTGCAAACTAGTCTCTTAACATCTCCCAGGGAGACTTTCCACTAACGAAAGAAGAAAAAAAACAGCATAGCAAAGAATGTGGGTGGAAATGAATTGTCTTTCACTCGAATATAAGGCCAAAAATGCCATAATTACTATTACAGGTATTCTCCTTTGATCCTCTAGTAGGTACCTTCCACCTGCCATGGACATACTCATACCAATTATTAACATCACTAGGATCTTAATTTGCATATATGGGAACTGGTGCAATTCGTTCCTACATTCCTTTGCACGCTTGACTGCATACCCTCTTGTACCCATATTTGAAGTGGGAAGAGTGATACATGTCTTATTCCACATGATTATTCTTGGTAGTCTCACACAACAACCGCAATCTCGAGCTTCCTCCTGTCACCGCCATGAGTTACCTGCCCACTTCCATCCGCTTGTCTACATTTTTCATAATCTGATTTATCCAAGTGTCTACAGCTAGACACCCAATCCTCATTCTTGAAATCAACCATGTTTCATATTCTGAGGGCCCCCTCCCCCTTGGTCCCAAGATGGGCTAGGAGATCTGCAACCTTATTCACTTCCCTCCTAACATGGCTGAAGGAGAGGGAACTATGAGTAGCAACAAAGTTCCTTAGGGTTTCCAACCCAATCGAGAGCCACCAGCTGGTGGTAATATTCTCCACCGATTGGCCACTGGAAAATTTATTTGCTATTTGTATGATAATTCTAGAGTCTCCCTCCAAAGTCACTGGAAACCACCCTTCCCTAAAATCAAGCTTCTGTCCTTAGAAGACGCCTTCTAGTTCAACTGAGTTGTTTGTGTCATTGCCAATATTTCATACTAAACTTTCAGGATTACCCTAGAAGCATTTCTCGAAACTCCCCCATACCTCGCAGCTCTAGGGTTTCCCTAAGAAGCACCATCGAAGTTAACTTTAAATGAGCTCGGGGACATAGGTGATCAAAAGTTTAGACTAGACGGCTTACAGATCTTGTCTTTCCTTCTCAACCCTTCCAAATCTCTCCCTCCTAATCCCCATCCTTCCCCAATGTGGGCTTCATCCTCAGAGACTTCTTTATCTATCTCCCCCCACTACATGCTTCTTATTGTCTCTTGAAGGTTATTGACCATCTTTTTCCATACCTCCTCTTTGTTGTTTTTCATATCCTAAAATATGCGGTTGTTTTTCTCCTCCCACACATTCTAGAGAACCATCCCTAGGAACATCATCCATAACATTCCCAAATTTAGATTTTTTAAGTCCTTAACATTCTATTCCTAAAGAGATTAGTCTGGTTGAACTCCCATTCGATCACTTCTCTGAAATATCATAGCCCCCCTATCCCTTAGCAAAGCTATATAAGGAAAAATATTAATACGATGCTCCATATTTTTTCATTGTTGAGGCATATAGGACACTAGGAAGGGCATTGACTCCACTCTTTCCTTAGGTTTTCTCCCATTAAATCCTTCGCCTAGCCACCAACCAACTGAAGATGGTCGTCTTTGGGATTTATTTCCGAGATCTTCTGTCAGATTGCTTCTCTCCCTTCCTTGCTTCTAGTTCATGTGTAATAGGCTTATTTAATGCTAAAAGTACCTTTCGATTGGTATTCCCATCTTAACTTATCATCTCCCGTTTTGATGTGAATGTATCTCTCCTCGAGAATGTCCCTAAAAGCTCGAAGATCCTCCTTGTTTGTTATTATTTCCCACAATTCTTGTCCCAACCACTTCCTATGACCATCTGAAGGAAGATCTTCCCATTGGTGACACACCTTGAATTTTCCTTCTTCCATCCCTCCGACCTTGATATTTTTTCATCTAGGGTCTTCCCATGATTTTTGAGGGTTGATTCCATGATTCATCCCAAAAATTAGCTAGTTCCCAATCACATATTTCGATGAAACTATGGTCCTCAATGAATTTTTTACCATATTGATATTTCATCCAGATATGAGATCCCATACTTTCCTTATTATATCTAATCAGATCACTAGTTGGTCAGTCTCGAGGATATTTCATGTGCCATAATTTCGCCCATGGTTTCGATGTGTAATTGACCATCTCCACCAAATCTTAGAACCCTAAATTTCACTCATAACCTCTAGGTCCTTGATACCTAGACCCCCCCATCCTTGAGATGACAAACTTTTTCCCATCCAACCAGGGAAAATTTGTCCTTCCCTTCCCTTCCTCCCCATAGAAAATCTCTCTCGAGGCCCCAGATTTCCTTAATAATAGCCTTCGGAGCTGAGAGCACAAACAAAAGATAAATTGGCATTTCTTGGAGGACCTATTTGAAAAGAATTAGATGATTAGGGAGGTGTAGAGGTTGAAGAGTCCAATTTTCCAACCTACTTCTAAGACTATTTAGAAGATCCTTCCGGGAAACCTTATTGATAATGCCTTCAGTAAGAGGTGCTCATAGGTACTTATATGGGAGCGATCCTTTCGAGAATCCAAGGGTGTGAACTATATTTCTCTGGGTAGTAATGGTAGTATTGAAGAAAAAAACTTGTGATCTATGAGAGTTAACTTCAAGACCTGAAGCCCTCTCAAAAAACATTAAAATTTTCTTGAAGGCTCGGGCCTCTTGGACTGAAGGGTGCCCCATTAGCATAGTGTCATCCATGAATTGTTGGTGAGTTTGTTTATCCATTCCCTCATGGATATTTATCCCATGGATCTCTCCTATATACAATTGATATTGGAATAGATTTCTAAGCCCTTCAGCCATTAAGATGAAGAGAAAAGGGGATAGGGGATCCCCCTGTCTAATTCCCTAGGAGGGTTTCAACAGTATAGTGGGTGATCGATTCAGCATAATAGAAAAGAAGGGAGTGGAAACCAGGTTCATTATCCATTCTATCCATTCCCTTCCACAACCAAAGGCTTCCAAAATACTTCTCATATGGGTGATTCCATGAAGTTGGGTAACACTTTTTGGCCAAATTTGGTGATGAAAACATGATTTTTTACTTATGTGCTAGATAGAATCCCTCAAAACGCATATATTCCATGTGAATTTTGACTTGCAGTAAAAAAAAATTATAGAATGTTATGTTGGCTTCCTAATGATATTTTTTTTTTAAATATTCTAATGTCACTTAATGTGTTAAATTTCGCATTTAATGAAGTGTATGACCTTAAAAATTTGAACAAGTTAATATGTGGCTCATGTCCCACCCCAATAATTCAATCTTACATTAATAATATATATATATATATATATATGAGCATGATCTACACAAAATGCACTGTGGTCTGCATATTTTTTTGTTAATTTATTTCGCAATATACAATTTTTTTTTTTTTTTAAGTGACCACATCTGATTTGAACATCATTTTATACACATGTGTGTCCATCCCAACTTTTTTTTCACTATTTTCAAAAATTGGAAAACCAAAGATACCCTTTTGAAGAGGACACGCAGATGTGTGGGTTGTGCATTTTAAAGAAATTTTTGGATGTGTATTTTTTACCCTGCGATTTTTTCTTTGAGCTCCTTCAAAGTTGTTGTCAGGTTTTCTAAGTGTATGTTTTAGAACGAATTAAAAAAAAAACATATGAATGCCAAAAATCATGCATGATACCTCAATGGATAGAGGATTCAATGATGAATCTATCGGTATAAACTCCGCTCAGTTATGTGCCATGAATGACAAGGTTTACACCAATGGAAGACACAGAGAAATATTGATTTGCTTGTAAGAGGACTAATTCTCTGTTTTTTAGGCCCTCGATCAAGGTATGTAGCTCAATCGAGGTATTCAAATCCCTCAACTAAGGTTTTAATAGTAGGTAGATCGATGGTTTATTAAACCTTCTATCGAGGGTCTAATAAAACCTCTATTGAGGTAGTGTTAAAACCTTGGTCTAGGTAGTTCTAAAACCCTCGATCGAGGTCTTGTTTTCATTAAAATCCTAAACAAAAATGCCTGGGAATGAACTTAGGCGTTGATGGCATTAATGCCATTCCAACTACATTCCCAACCACATTTCCCACTCGAATTCCTAAAGGAATTCTATATAAACATAAAATATAAACATGTTACTAATTTTATCCTTCAAAATTGACTAATATATTTGGAACAATGCTTGTGTTCTAATGCAAATTTAGCATTGTGTATTGCGTTTACATATTGTTGCAGGTATCAGTTTGGATTGTTGATCAATCACAATGGGAAACAAGAAACGTCAAAGAAAAATATCTACTTAGAATCAAAGCAACACCGAAGAAATAAGAGAGAAAGATGGAGAAAGAAAGAGGAAAAAGAGCAATCTTTAGAGAAGAATAAGTCGCAAATCAACCTATGATGGGAGAATCAAATGCCATTGCTAACAATATTGGTATGATTTAAAAGTTATGCAATTTCATATCCATATATATAATTTCATTTTCATAGTGATCTAGTTCATATAATTTCATATTCATATATTCGTATAATTTCATATTGCCTATTCATATATTCAATTTCATAGTGTTCTAGTTCATAATATATATATA
>LPNX010094890.1:106919-172682 GCA_001517045.1 Pseudotsuga menziesii
AAATCACGCCTACACCATTCATCGAGAGACCTATCATCATGGCCACTACCGTTAGCTGCACTGTGCCCCTAGCCTTCCTCATGCACACCACAAAGAAAAGAGCCCAGCTATGAGAACTGCAAAAGTTAAAAGTGTGAACTCTGCAAGTGAGTTACATACCACATATTTAAATTACATGAACAGTGTCACAAAAAATTAAATATATATGAAACATAGATCTATGAAATCACCTCGCTCGAGTTGTGTGTTAGGTTTGGTAGTTTGTCACCTATTTTCCCAGACGAGCCTTCACTAGGACCCGGCTGATGAGCATCAACCCACTCATCTATGAACGTCATGGTGGCTCCAACGCCCTCATATGCAGTTGCTTGTGTCTGTGTCTATTTCCATGACATGAAAATAGGTATATTAATGAATTACAATTTGAATATTTAAATTATAATCTGAACATAAATGTGCAAACAATTCGAACATAAATAACTAGTACCTCATTGACTGGCGTGTTATGAGTGAGAATTGGGCGAGACTATGTAGAATCCTATGCAATTCCCTTTCCTCTATCCTATAAAATCCAAAAAAGATAAATGATGAAAGTTATAACAAACCAAAGTATTGCGTGTACAACAATTGACTCATTTAGAAATTTAAATTTAGGATGATAGTTAATACATACCTAATCGACGTGGGCGAATGCATCTGCAGTGGGACCTCGAACATATGCATCACTGCAAAAAGGACCTCCATGAAAGTGGGCTCCTGCATGGAGATCTAACACAAAGCAAAGTATTAGTTAAAAAAATGATTCATTTGAGGATACATTACAATAAAGACAATCAAATGACAACATATAATTTAATAAAATATTCAAAAGAATACGTAATTGTATAAAGATATACATGTCCTGCCAGTTGAGGCCTGCATCTCTCATGCAATTGAAAATATGCATCGTGAGCTCTGATAGAATAATGCACCACAGTGTCGTGATCATGAAGGCGAATAATATCATCATCCACCCACTATAACTTGGGATATGTAGGTGCAATGGGTGCTTTGTTTCTCTCTGCCTGCACATCCATCATGGTACCATGCATTATCAATAGTGCCACCTCTGCTACTGCATTTTTCTCTTTAATCGCTAGATGAGATGACTCAACTATATCATGTGTCCTAAGAAAGGTCTTGTTAGGGTGAACAACCAAATGGTTTTCCTACGGATGAGCTCCAGGGTCTCTCTTAGCACCAGGACATGCATGAAAGTGTTCCCCACCAGCACCATAGAAGCTCGAGGGTGTGCTAGTGTAATTTGGGTGCATCCCCAGGACAAACTATGCATATATATATGTTTTGCAAATTATGATGGGACCTGGTCATGGTGGGGAAACATGCCCCACGCTCCAATAAACCTGTCATAGCCATAAGGCATTGCAACCTCTATCCTAAACTCCCTAAGTTTAAACGGTTGACCAATGGGGATGTTAGAAGGGATATCAAATAATGTTCCCTTCACATCAACGTTTGTTGTTGCATTTCTCACGGTGGTCCATTTCTTAGGACCCATCACTACGACCCTTCTTCTCTGACATATAGTGGCCGAAAGAGAGCTCATTGCTCTGATGGACCTGTAGATATTTTCTAGATTATATTCTACCTCTAACATCATCTACATCGAACATGATGCAAGAGAGTGGTATGAAATTGAGGGAATATTAGACCGCAAATAATCACGCTGACTAGTAATGGCTTGCAGTTGATGTGAGTGATCTCATCCTCCCATGGTTCTTCCTCAGGAGGGTCGGGGCCCTATTGTGCAACCACGACACCTGAAAATTAGATGAAAACATAAATGTTAGTCAAAATACATACATCAACTGTAGGTGAATTTGAAATCAATATAAATTAAAGGTACCGATGACTGAAAGACAAATATATGTGCATTTCATGTACTTGTCTCGTGGGGAACCTCCCCACCGATACCAACAGTAGCCTCCTTATCGCTCTCATACATAGAGAGGCTTCCAGAGTGGTTTTCGCTCAGCTCCACATCAGGAGTGTGTGTCGGTGTAGGAAGCCTGGGCAAACATGTGAAAATAGAGACATATAAGTTGATGATTAAATGTATACATATGAAACAATTTAATTTTATGTAACTAACAACAAAGAGTACATCATGTGCAGTTGTATACTTACGAGTCCTCTGGTGACCTCCGGGGTGAGGAACGGCAACAGATCCACCAGTTTCTTCCTTCGGCGAACAAAAGAACCCCGCTTGGAGACGCATCTGCATGAAATAAGGCGTATATAAATTAGACATATATGGTTTTCGTCATGGTTGAACATGTTGGACTTGGTTGTAATAATTGACATGTTTTCCATTGATGAGTTATTTGTTATGATTGAACTAGTTATCATGGTTATCATGGTTATATTTTTAACTAATATTAATAATATTAACTAATATTAACTAATATATATATTTAAATATTTAACTAATATTAATAATGTTTATAATATTAATAAGATTTAAAATATATATTTATATTTATAGTAATCATAAATATTATGATTAACATTTATATTAATATATATATTAATCATAAATATTTATATTAACTACTCAAGTTAACTAATATTAATAATATGTATATGTAATATTTAGATTAACTAATATATATATATTAACTAATCATATTAATTAATATAATATAATTTTATAATACATAAATCTTTAAATCTTTAAAAAGGTATAAATATATATTTATTTTAATTATTATATATATCTATATATATATATATATATATATATATATATATATATATCAAAATATTTAAATTAAAATATATGGGTTGTTTAGATAAATGCCTCCACTGGTTTAAGGTTCATGATTGTCTTGCGTCTAGGGTTTGGATTTTTTCAATCCTCTATGTATTCTCGGAGGATTGAAAAAAATTGGGCAGCATTTATGCTTGCCCGACACACATTTCAAAATTAAACCGGCAGCATAAACATTGCCGATTGATAGAAATATTTATAAAAACTATAAATTTAATGTTTAAATTTAACAAATTTAAATTAAAATTTTATAAAAAAATTAATGATTTGTCTCGGGTCTAGGGTTGATTAATTGTCTCTATGGTTCATCTAGGTTCTGTTTACTTGGTTTCTTATGGATTTTTTTCAATCCCCCGTGTATACTTGAAGGATTGAAAAAATTTGGGCAACATTTCTTCTTTCCCAACACACATTTCAAAATTAAACCAACAACATAAACGCTACTGGTTGGAAAAATATATATATAAAAAAAAAAAACTTAATAACTAAATTTTTTTTAATTCATTGGTGCTTTCATGGGTGAACATGTTTACAATCGAAGGAAACCCCCTGTGAAAAAATGCTGAAATTACTCAAATTTCAGCATTTTTTCACATGAGGTTTCCTTTGGTTGTAAACAAATTTAAATTATGATTTTATAAAATCCAATAGCATTTCTTCTTGCCGTCACACATTTCAAACATATTTAACAAAAAACCTAACCTAAAAACATGTATAGCAATGTTTTTTTTTAATTTTAACCTAAAATTTTTGAACTTAAAAAAACCGCAAAATTCAATTTAAATTTCAAAAACCAGTTTAGGATGTTACCTCTCGGCTCCGACTCCATCGTGGTGAAAGGTTGAAGGTTGTGCAATAGTGCAATAGTTTTTTGTGGCTCCAAGATCAGTCGACCTCCGTGGGTTGCGCTATAGCTGCCTCGGTCGAGGTCTATTTTTATAAAAAAATTTGCACAGGGACCTTGATCGAGGTATGTAGCTCGATCGAGGTCTTAACACATCGATCGAGTTTTTATTAAAACCTCAATAGATCTTCTGCTAAACCCTCGATTGAGGTACATTTTTGTGTTTCTGTCGAAAGTTCCTTTCCAAAAATTGTAACCCAGCTCCATAGATGCACCCATATTGCCAACATAGTTTGTGATAGGATTTATCTATATCCAACTTAACTAACATAGTTAGCTTCTTGGTGACCTTCAAAGAATGAATGGTTTCTTGAACTAGGATGATCCCATCCAAAATATTCCTTCCTTCGACGAACCCTTATTTTCTGTGCTAATCAAACTAGGGAGGAACGACCTCACCATATCGGCTATAAACTTAGTAACAATTTCATAAATGACATTGCATAGGGGTATGGGTATCAACTTGCTGGGGGTATCAGTTCCTTCCCCTTTCAGTATGAGGACCAAGAAGGTAGCATAAAATACTTCAAGACCCCGCAGTTTCTTCTCGGCTCCTCCACTATTTCTAAAACCTCTTGTTTGATTAAGTCCCCGACGAAATTAAAAAAAATTGTTGTGAAACCATCTGGTCCTAGCGCTTTCCCAAAGGCCATCCAGTTCATTGCTTCCTCAACCTCCTGCATAGAAATGGGCTTAACCATCATCTCATTATGATATTGGGTTACTAACCTGGGAATACATCTTGTAATCCTTGCTATCTCCTGGCTTCTATCGCCTACGTCGTCCGTCATGATTTCCTCAAAGTGGTGGACCAATTCTTCCTCTATTTCTCTTATGTATTCTACGTGACTACCGTAGTCTTCCTTAATTTATAAATATTCAACTTTTGTCGATTTTGGATTACCATTTTGTGAAACAAATTGGTATTATTTTTCCCTTATTATAGCCATTAGTTTCTTGATTTTTGTCTCCAGAAAATATCCTCATGTATTTCCCTAGCCTTGATTTGATTCAACAAGTATTTCTCTTACTGTCTAAGTTTATCATCCCATCCTACCTCCATACCTTTCTTATGAGTATTCTCGATATCAACAAACAATTTTTTCTTATCTTGGAAAATATTCCCAAAGTATTCCTTATTCTACGTGTAGATCCTAGATTTAAGATCCTTCATCTTTTCCTAAAATTGATACATCCCTTTTCCCGTAGGTGGTGCCAATTCCCGTCACCATTGTCCCACCAAATATTTAAAGTCTTTGTGCTCAAACTAAAATTTTTTGAATCTAAAAGGGTTTCTTATTATGTCATTCGACCAATCCCATTGTAGGCTAATCGGCCAATGGTCAGAACCTGTTGTCGGAAGGACACTGACACTTATTTCCCCTATGCCTCTAGAAATATCCTCGATGACCAGGAATATGCTAATTCTAGAATCCAAAAGGTGTGTACCTCCTCATATGTTATTACATGTATACCACCCATTTCCAGTCTCAATATCTATTAGAGGACTATGTACCACATAGTCACTGAAATATTTTTGGTATCTATCCCATGTTAAATTTTCATATGCTAAGCTAGATCATTAGTATTTCATTTCGATTTCATAAAAAAAGCATATAAATAGGATCACTGAAAGATAGACAAGCACAACCATACAAAAGGAGAACACAAATATTTATCCTGGGAAAACCCTAAAGGGAAAAACCCAGCAAAAGCTTCCTCAATATAGATGCCCCAAAAGATAAAAGATAAAACCAACAAGGGGATCAAAGCTTAATCCTCCTCCTTCTCCAGCTACTTCTCTTCTCCACTAATGCACTACACAAGTGAGAGTGTGTGTCACAAATGAGGAGCACCACACCTCTATTTATATTCATCCGTTCACTTCAATTAACTCATCTCATGTAGGCTCGAGTTAATCATGTAGTCTCGAGTTACACATGTAGGATCAAGTAACCACATTGGGGTGCTAATGACCCACCTTTACAAATAGAGGGGAAAACCTCATGAATATTATTAGTTCTTCCAATTAGAAGCATCGGGGTACAAGATAATACAAGTGGTTCTCCCGGTAGGACCATCGGGGACCACAAAAGATACATATAGAATATTCTTTGAAGTTACAATATTTCAACACTCCCCCTTAACAAGAATGGTATTCTACAACAACATCAACAACAACAACAGTAGGAGAGGACATCATCAACATCATCAAGGTAACACATCTATAAATCATTGGAATATTTTCAACATCATATAGTCTTCGTCTTCAATATTTGACGACAACAACTCTTTAATCCACACCAGCATCTTTTGACCTTTTGATCAGCAACATCTTCAACACTTTGATCTTTCGATCAGCAACATCTTTAGCACTTAGACCTTTCGATCAACAGCAACATCTTCAGCACTTTGACCTTTCAATCAGCAACATCTTCAGCACTTTGAACTTTCGATCAGCATCATTTTGAGCAACATCTTTAACACTTTGACCTTTCGATCAGCAGCAACATCTTCAGCACTTTGACCTTTCAATCATCACCAATATCTTCAGCATTTTGATCAGCAATATCTTCAGCACTTTGATCTTTCGATCAGCAAAGACATCTTTAGCATTTTGACCTTTCGATCAGCAAGATCATCACATTCTGATTAGTAACATCGTGATCAGCACCATCATCATACTTCAACTCTTGAATAGAATCATCATCATCATATTCTGATCTTTTGATCAGTATGTCGTCATCATCACATACTGATCATCATCATCGTCACACTCTGATATTTCGATCAGTACATCATAATCATCATACTCTTGATCATTCGATCAGTACATCATCATCATACTCTAATATTTTGATCAGTACATCATCATCATCATAAAAACATCATCATCATGAAAACATCAACATCATCAAAACATCATTATGATCAAAACATTCAACATCATCAAAATATCATCATTATCACACTCTGATTGTTCGATCAGTACATCATTATCATCATAAAATCATTATCATCAAAACATCAACATCATCATCATCAAAACATCAACATGATCCTTCCTTTCGGAATTACGGGATCAACATGTCTGTGGTACTTAGACGATCCTTCTTGTCGAAATTACGGGATTTATGTCTTTACAGAGTTACTAATGATCCTTCCTTTCGGATTTATGGGATCAACACATTTGTGGAGCTCAGATGATCTTTCCTTTCAGAATTACGGGATCAAGTATTTATGGAGCTACTAACAATCCTTCCTTTCGAAATTACGGGATTTAGGTCTTTACGGAGTTGCTAACGATCCTTCCTTTCGAAATTACGGGATCAACACATTTGTGGAACTCAGACAATCCTTCCTATTGGAATTACGAGATCAACACATCTATGGAACTCAGACAATCCTTCCTGTTGGAATTATGGGAACAAGTCTTTATGGAGCTTACAACGATCCTTCCTTTCGGAATTATGGGATTTAGGTCTTTACGGAGTTACTAATGATCCTTCCTTTTGGAATTACGGGATCAACACATCTGTGGAACTCTGAAAATCCTTCCTATTGTAATTACAGGATCAAGTTAATGATCCTTCCTTTCGGATTTACAGGATTTAGGTCTTTACGGAGTTACTAATGATCCTTCCTTTCAGAATTATGGGATCAACACAGTTGTGGACCTCAAACAATCCTTCCTCTAGGAATTACAGGATCAACACACGTTCTTGAGTACCGAAGTCACCAGATCCATTCTAAACTGAATTTCAAGGATGATACAATCCTACCGCATTCATGGGGACCGAGATCTCCAGATACATTTTGAACCGAGGTTCAAGGATGATGCAATCCCACCACTTTCACGGGGACCAAGACCTCCAGATACATTTTTAACCGAGGTTCAGGGATGATGCAATCCACCACTTTCATGAGGGCTAAGACCTCCGGATACATTTTTAATCGAGGTTTAGGGATGATGCAATCCACCACTTTCACGGGGGCCAAGACCTCTAGATACATTTTGAACCGAAGTTCAGGGATGATGCAATCCTACCACATTCACAGGGACCGAGATCTCCTGATACATTTTGAACCGAGGTTCAGGGATGATGTAATCCCACCACTTTCACGGGGGCCAAGACCTCTGGATACATTTTGAACCGAGGCTTAGGGATGATGCAATCCACCACTTTCACGGGGGCTGAGACCTCTGGATACATTTTGAACTGAGGTTCAAGGATGATGCAATCCACCACTTTCATGGGATCTGAGACCTCCAGATACATTTTGAACTGAAGTTCAGGGATGATGAAATCCCACCACATTCATGAAGATGGAAGTCATCGAATCTATTTTGGACAAATGCCCAGGGATGATACAATCCCCCTACAACATCACTACTCCCCCTTTCGAGGAAGGTTCTTCCAAACCACACCAAGCTTGTCTCAAAAGTGTTTGAACTTTACTAGAGACATAGGCTTCGTCAGCACATCATCATCATAACCATCATCATCTACATCTTCAGTGTGTGAATACTGAACTATCACCATCTATATCTCTAGTATGTGAATACTGAAAGAATCGTCATCTATATCTTCAGTATAGAAATACTGAAAGCATCATCATCTCTATATTCAATATAGAAATATGGAATCACCATCATCCTAATCTACAATATGTAAATACTGAAACATAATCTATATCTTTAGTATGGGAATACTGAAACATCATCATATGCATCTTATCTCGTATGTAGAAATACTGGATTTCTATCTGTTACAATGAAACACGGGGTTCTCTATCATCACAACTCTGGTTATCTCATAGAATCATTGTAGTATCCATCTTCAGGTCAAAGAGACCTGATATCAGCTTCTGAAGCCATATGACTTCACAACTTAGTAGATCAATCTGCTATGTATTCTACTTCAGCCGTGCTAAGAGAAACACTGGACTGTTTCCTGCTAAACCATGAACTCATAGCAGACCCAAAAGCATCTACCTAATGTGCTTTTCCTGTCTAAGATACTTCCATCCCAATATGCATCTGTGTAGCCATACAGTCTATACTCATGGCTACTACCATAGTATAAACCAAAGTCTATAGTCCCTTTCAGATATCTCATCACATGTTTTGCAGCTACTAGGTGAACCCGTCTTGGTTGAAAAAGATATTGACTTAAGGTGTTCACGGCAAAACAAGTGTCTGGTCTGGAATTTGTTAAGTACATCAATGACCCAATGATCTATCTATAATGAGTCACATCCATTAACTCTGATGAGTCATCAACTAACAGCTTCAAGTTGGAGTCCATGGGTGTGGCCATGACTTTGCATTCCAACATATTGAATCTCTTCAATATCTCTACCGCATACTTTCCCTAGTTGAGAAAGATTCCTTCTAAACTTTGCCATACTTCCAGGCCTAGGAATAATGCATTAACCCAAGGTCTTTCATCTCAAATTATTTTTCTAGTTTCTTCTTGCTTTCCATAATCTGTTTCTCATTCCCTGTCAAGATTAAGTACTCATCCACATATAATAACAAGATGACAGGTTCATCTTCTACAACCTTGTAGTAAAGGTTAGGATCGACTTTACTCTTTGAAAAGCCCATGCTCATCAAGAAACTATCTATTCTTCCATACCAAGCTCTGGGAGCTTGCTTCAGGCCATAGAAGGCCTTCTTCAACTTACATACTTGATTCCATCTGTCTTCAACTTCAAATCCTTTCGATGTAAAACTCTTCCCCAATAATACCATTAAGGAAGGATTGTCTTTACTTCATCATGGAAGCAACTACCATCATAGTTCTAAAGGAAGTGTACCTTGCTTCTTGGAGTAAGTGTCTCTTCAAAATTAATTCCCTCTTTCTTATAGAAACCTCTAGCCACAAGTCTTTCCTTACTTCTATCAGTGACATATTTTATCTTGCAAATCCATTTGTAAGATACCACATGCTTTCTTTCTGGTTTGAGTACTATATCCAAAACATCATCATAACATCTTCCATGAGTTCGTCTTGTCAGATCATCAACATATCCTAGTATTCTGCATTCAACTTTGAAGGTTAGAACCCACTTTACTCTTGGTAAAGTCTCGATCCATCAGGAAGCTACCCATCATGTCATACCATGTCGAACTCAGATATCTTCTGTAGTCACTCCCCCTGAAGTGGAGTATTATCTTCCTTCTTCATTTTGTATAGGTGATTCTATGCTTGATATATATTGGTCAATAGAGTATGTCATGTCATAGTCTATTCTTTCTGAGGCAAATCATGATTCTTGCTTTGTACACTTGTTCTTGCAGATCCATATGGAAAGATACTACGTACTTCCCTTTATGTCTTGAAATCATATCATATACATCATTCCCCATAATCAACTATTATTCTTTGATCATAGCTTCTTTCATAGCTTTTTTTTTATTTTTTTTATTTTTTTTTTATCTTGAGTTATCTCTCATACCCATGGTGGTGTTCATCCTTCGAGATGGATCTACCGCTCTTTGAAGCTCTTTCTTTCATTATGGTGTCTCTGACCCTGGGAGCTTTAGATTCATATTTATTGAATTGTCATCACTTGTTCTTCGGAACAAGTCTCATCCTTCTTTTATTCTAGGAGGCTATACAGGACCTTTCCTACAATTCAAATGCACCAGTTGCATGGTTAGAACTACATATGCATAACGACAAATTCTTATGCATCATTCAACTATTTACCCAATACAACATTCATCCATATCTCACGGAAACTTTCTATAAGCCTTCCATCTCTACCATGACATCATTGAGATTGTGCACTAATCCAAATAGGTTTCATTCTAGATAAGTAACAATGGAGATTTCTAAAGAACCATGAGCTACTTACCCATCACATGCATGCAAACAACACATCAACTGAATATAATCAAATGCATAACAAAACAATATCATTAAATGAAAATTGAATACTTATCTTTTGTTTGTTTCATGGGTAGACTCCTTCTTGATCATTCTGCTTCATCATCTTCTTCATCCATGAAATCATCATTTCTTATCCAAATGATAATATGGATAAGAGGTTCGTCAAGAATTGAGTTCTTCATATTCCTCATCGCTTGAGGGATCTTCTTTGAATGGTGAGAGCTTGATCTTCAATTTGCTCCCATCTTTATTCTTCTCTTCTTATGAGATGAGCTTCTTCTTCTTCCCAGAGTCAACTAAAAGTAATCACTTCCTTTTGGCACACATTCCTCACATGAATGAATCCCATGATCATGGGAGGCCATTCTCTGCTTCTTCTTCTACCGCTTCAAGATGTTATGCATTCTGGATCTTCACATTCTTCAATTGTTTTCTCAAATCCATCTTCTGAATTATGTTCTTATCTTCAAATAGCTTGATCAGGGAATCAAAAATCTTCAGTGTCTTTAGGGAAGACACTTGTGGTACAAGTTGATCCGTGATTGAATCAACAATGATCTTCTTGGCCTTGATCAAGTTCTTGTGTAAGGCCTTGAGGCTCATCTCCCTCTAGAACTGGAACCTCTCTACTCATGTAGGTGTCCAATTCATTTTCTTCAGAGAGATCAAATACTTCCATTCTTGGAATTTTTCAAATTCACCAAGCTTATCATCAAGCTGATGTGATAGATCACTTTGAAATGAGAACCTCAAATGCAAATAGCAAAAGATTAGATCTTACTGATTTGAGGTGTCCATCCTGCTTCCGAAGCTGGCTAATCTAGGGTTTGTTAGAGAAACCGTAATTTTTAAAAATTTGAATCTTTCAGATTTGATTGGATATAAAGATATGTCTCTTTAAATGGATCTATCCAATGTACTTCTTTTCTGAAAACAGTGGAGGGAAGCTCCAAGAACAAGAAGCCCTAGTTTTCCAATTTCTTCTGCAGAAATGTCTGTTACTGTTTCTGTGATATATCTGAAATTACGGCTCGTCTGTGTCTGAAATTTTGTACTGAGGTACCCTCGCATGTTCCTGATCCAACACCATAGTTTTCATTAGAATTGGTTTCACCAATTGGTATTTATGATCATTTCTCCAAGGTGACCTGTTACAGGACTGTTCAGAACAGTGAAGTTGTACGGCATGCCACATGTCACTTGTTCATCTTCAAGTTTGAAAATTTATACCATAGAAAGTAAAGTCCGTGCTATTTTTGGAACATCTTCAGGAATTCCATTTGGACCTCTGTAGCCCACTCTACAGAAATTCTCCCCAGGTGTCCTATTTAGGGATGAATTCTGGAAGAGGTTGGAACCCTAACTTGGAGGGATCATATCTCCTAGAATATAGAAAATATGAGGCTGAATTTTCAAAATAGTATAAATCAGGATTTTATATTTGGCCTTTGCAAATTTCAACTCCTGAACCTTCGCCAATCTCAGGATATAGTGAATGTACCAAAACTTAGTAGTTTTAGTATTTAGGGTTTTTCCAGATCAGGGTCAAACTAGGGTTTGACTTCCCTGGAGTTTCACCCAACCAAATTTCTTGATCCAAGTCTCTAAAATTCGATTTTGATGATGAGAACAATCCTATGCTGGGCTCACTCAAAAATTCTTCTTCTGTAGAAAGCCCTAATTTTTCGCACCAAAACTGAAAATGCTCGGAATCAAATTCCGCTTCGACAGAAAGATGCGCCCTTCAATGGAGAGTCAGTCTAAACTTATTTTGCTGATCGATCATGGATAGAGACCCAAAAAATAAGAATCCCTAGATTCTTTAGCTGCACAATGTATTCTTTTAGGGTGGCTCTGATACCATGTTAAATTTTCATATGCTAAGCTAGATCATTAGTATTTCATTTCGATTTCATAACAAAAGCATATAAATAGGATCACTGAAAGATAGACAAGCACAACCATACAAAAGGAGAACACAAAGATTTATCCTGGGAAAACCCTAAAGGGAAAAACCCAGCAAAAGCTTCCTCAATATAGATGCCCCAAAAGATAAAAGATAAAACAAACAAGGAGATCAAAGCCTAATCCTCCTCCTTCTCCAGCGACTTCTCTTCTCCACTAATGCGCTACACAAGTGAGAGTCTGTGTCACAAATGAGGAGCACCACACCTCTATTTATATTCATTCATTCACTTGAATTAACTCATCCAACTTGTAAGCTCGAGTTAATCATGTAGGCTCGAGTTACACATGTAATCTCAAGTAACCACACTGGGGTGCTAATGACCCACCTTTACAAATAGAGGGGACAACCTCATGACTCTTATTAGTTCTTCCGATTAGAAGCATCGGGGTATAAGATAATACAATTGGTTCTCCCGGTAGGACCATTGGGGACCACAAAAGATACATATAGAATATTCTTCGAAGTTACAATATTTCAACATCCCAGACCCTCCTTTCCCCTTTTTTTTCCCTAAGAGAAGTTATCAGGTTAAAGGTCCCACCTATTATCTAAGATCCTTCGCCTACTTGATCATTTAACTAGGTCAGAAAATTTTGAAATCACTGGTTTTCTGAGGAAAGATGCTTGTTCCATAAACATTCACCAAGGTACCCTTTACCCTAGTATATAGGACGGTGAAGCTGGTAATAATTGAGAAATGATTGTATCTCCAATTTGAAATACTTATGGAGTCTGGTTTCCATAGAATGAATAAACCTCCATCCATTCGCATGGCATCCATCGCCATAACCCTACTTCCCCTCCAAATCCTCTGTCCCAACTTCTCTATTATTTCTCATTTGCATTTTGTCTCTTCTAGAAAGAGAACATATGGATTTTTCTTTTTGACCTTCCTGCCTAAGGTTTTTATTTTCCTAGGATGATTGCATCCTCGTATATTCCAGGACACTATCATCATTGGATAACTCTATTTACTTCATAGAATGTCACCACTATCATCGGATACTGGTTAGATTCTATAAGTTTGACCCCTCTCTCTTCTATCCTTTGCTTATTTGTATTTCTTCCTCTTTTCATATATTCTTCTGGTAACTTTCTTTTACTCCCTTTCTAAGGATCCATTGCATAACATACCTCAAATTTCAAATATGGAAAAAAATCTATAACCATATATATTTAGACATATTAATAAAAAAATCTGAACTGTTAAGAGAAAATACAAATAAAAAGAAACCCTAACCATAAAATGGTCAAAATCATCCTTGCACATTCATTCCCAGTCTTAGGGACCATAGTATCAGTCAATCAACCATTGATAAAACCACTCTCCTACTAGAAAAGTCATTTTCACATTAAAATGACTTTTCTGCCTTCCTCCTTTAGGGAGGAACTCAGAACTCAAAAAACCACCAGTTGATCCCTTCAAATGCCTCTTTCCGGCTTTCGCCTTCTGGGCGCAACTCCTAAACTAGACTATCACAAGTTGATACCATCAAATGGCCTTTTTTCTCCTTCCAAGTAGAACTCGAAAATTGGAACATCACAAGTTGATACCTTCAAAATACTTTTTCCTCCTTCTGCCTTCCGGGTGGAACTCGAAAATCAAAACATCACAAGTTGATACCTTCAAATTTTCTTTTCCTCTTTTCTCCTTCCAGGACGAACTCATAAATTGAAACATCATAAGTTGATACCTTCAAATGCCCTTTTTCTGCCTTCTTCCTTCTGGGCAGATTTCAGAAATTGGAACTTCACAAGTCGATACCTTCAAATGTCCTCTTTCTGCCTTCTACCTTCTAGAAAGAACTCAGAAATTGGTAACTTCATAAATGATTACTTGGTCTTTCATCTTTCCTCCTTCCTCTTTTCGTCATTCACTGCACACCTCAGAAGTCGAAAACTTCATAAAACGATCACTTGGTCTTTTGGCTTTCCTCCTTCCGCTTTCCACCTTGCATTGTAGACCTTGGAAGTTAGAAACTTCATAAAATGATCACTTGGACTTTTGTATTTATTCCTTCCACGTCATTTATTTCTTGCAGCTTAAGTCCCAACCGTTGATCTTATTCATTGTGGATTCCACAATGAAACCTTTCTAACCAATATCAGTCATTGATTTTCTTTGCGGATAAAATCCAGTCCATTAATTTTTTTGATGCGAAAATCAGACTTCGGGAACTTCAAGCTCTGTTAACTTAATTCTTGACCTTTCGCTTCCGCATTCTGCACATGTCTTCCACATCGTTGATCCTTCCAGCTTAAATCCTGACCGTGGATCTGATTTGATGCAGAAATTGGACTTCGGTAACTTATGTGAATAGTCGATCTAGATGCGGATTAGATATGGGATGTTGATCTTCTAATATTTGTGTATCAACATTTAACTTTCCAGATTCAATGGGTTTCTGGTTGATTTTGGGGTTTAATTCACTGTAAGTTAATTTGATTTGGAAACTATCTGTGTGCTTGTAGCCATGCCCTTTTATTTCATCGTCTAAACATGATTTGATAACATTTAGCCAACTGCTCTAAGTTTCTTAAGAGATTTGTACGGTTTTAATTACGGTTTTTCCCTATGTAAAATAGTTCCAACTGCAATGTTGAATAACTCATTTGTAAACTATAAATAGGCATTATAGTTTCATTCAACAACCTAAAATCATAATGCAGAATTAAGGAAGAATTACAAAATCAAAACAAATAGGAAATACAAAGTAGGAACATCGGATAGCATGTAAATACAGAGGATTCCATCCATTAGATGCAGATTCATAACTTCTAAATCATTCAAGCATAACGGTAGTGAGCTAACTGAGAAGAAAACTATTATCCACTTCGATATTCATTAGATCTAGGATATACAAAACATGGGTATTGAATCTATAGAAATGCGTAAAATAGTACAGTATGGAAATATAACTGCAATTTAACATTTTACATATACATCCTACTATATCTAAATCATTCATAAGAAATAGATTAGGAACCTGGCACCAATGCTGGGAAAACAAAAGTGGAGAAGTGGTTCCTCCCAACCAACTTCCAGAGTAGCCAAATTACTTTCTCCAGAACCCTTGAGCCTATTTCTTGAACCACAAAAGAAAAATATCTTAATGTGCGATATATTTCATTACACATATGTAAATCCTCATCCAATTCTATCCTCCTACTGCTCACAGACATACTATTAAATAGTATTTTTCCTAGTACTTGGTAATTTATTAGCCCCCTCTTTAGCAACTCAACTAGGAGTGCAAACCTGATTTTTGGGGATGATGCCTACTGCATATTGAGTTCTCTCTCAGTGGTCTTTTCCACTTGTCATTTTCCCTTTGTGGTTCAACAAACACTCTTTCAACAACTATATCCACTTTTGGTTCCCTTCAGCATATTTTATTAATAGGAATGTTTTATTACAAGATGTTCTATTCTTAACCTCCTCTCAAAGAATAATAAAATAATAATCAAATTATTTTCCAGTATAATTAATAATTTTTAATTAAGGGGGTATTACATACACCTCCCCTTAAAAGATAACACCGTCCTCGCTTTTATAAATTTTGGTTTTATTCATCCATGTCAGTCTCTTGGAATAAGCCTGGATATGTCTCCTGCATTTTACTTTCTAGATCCCAAGTAGCTTATTCCAAACTAAGGTGCTTCCATTGCATATTTATATGTCCGATGGTACAATTCCATAGTAAAATTTCTCTCCTGTCAAGAATGCACTCCGGTCCCATTTGGAAATCTCCCTATGGATCCACCTGGATTACATTCCAATTAATCACATGAGAAACATCATGAACATCTCTTTTCAATATAGAAACATAAAACACATTATGTACTGTAATATTGGGTGGTAGGGATAACTATTATGTAACTGATCCTATTTTGTCTAGAATTTCAATTGCCTTGCCATACTTGGGTGCCAATTTCTTATACTTTTCCAATATCAAGGTACTTTTCATGTGCTTTACCTTCATCTATACATGATCACCCACATGGAACTCTCTAGGAGTTCTTTTTAAGTCGGCATAACTTTTCTTCATGTTCCGAGAAGCATTCAAGTTTTGTTGCACCTATTTCATAGTTAGTTCCCTTTCTTTTTAATGAATCAGGTCCTAACATCAATAAATTTATAGGTCTGCTTCACTACTTTTGGATCATTACCTTTGTGTCCCTATGACACTTTTCAAGGACCTGTACCTGTAGGAACTTGGAAATTATCATTATAAGAAACTTCTACCTAGGGTAGATAGAATTCACCTGGTGGCATTCCACCTTTATTCAAGTAATCAACTAAATATTCCCTTGAAATTGGGCCAAAAGAATTGCTTTCTAAAGGCTTTAATCATCTTTTGGTAACCAGGGTGTCCTACATAATGGTAGTGTGCAACTCATTTGAATTAAACCATTTTTAGATATGCAATATCATGCATGTATAACAACAAGAATATTCTAAATAACCCAAATATATATTTGCATAAGCAACTTCTACTAACTCCACAGGTATCCTACTTTGAGCTTAGGCAACAATGGCACCCCCCTCCCAAGACCTGCCCCAAGGGAAACTTTTATCATCCCACTTGGTGTTTTGTTTCTTAGAGGCCACCACACATGGTTTTTTTCAATGTATCTCTTGACATGGTTTCTACATGAAACCATTAGTACATAGTTAATCAAATCAAATTATGAATTCACAATTCTGTCTCCTACAAAATTAGATTTTTTTGCAATCTTGAGGCCATCCACATAATCTTTGGCTCTAGTAAGTGGGAGAACCTATCCTCCATCATTTACACTTGCTACTAACTTGGACAACCACACTTAACATTTTATCTTAACACAACTTCTATATTAGTCAACAATCAATGTAGAAATATCAAAATTCCAAATCTGGGATTTAGAAATCTATTGTGTTTAGTTTTCACCGCCATGAGGTCCTTCTCAGATGCTTGGCCCTTGTACAGGGTAGATTATTGTCTTTATTTTATTTTTCATAACCGTACTACCATATCTTTAGTCAATTATACCTACAATCTGTAACTTCCAAACATCCAAGCAATTTGGTGGGCCTCTACAAGATTTACACTAATCTCTGAAGTAATCTTCAAAGCTTACAATACTAACTAATTCAAACCATATCATTTACTACCATTTCGAGGAAACTATATGGTTATATTAAATGCATCATTAAGAAACCAAACATTTTTACCTTATTTATGTAACTAAAACAAACCTTCCATACCCATGATTTAAGCAATCTTGTTCATAATGCCTTTGTATCAAATCATTGCACACTCATTGCACCCTTCACCCCATGCTATGTTTAGTTTTTTTTTAACTAAACATTCTCTGTTCACCTTGATTTCTCACTACTTCATGTACCTTACTGGTTTGATTTTAGCGAAAGGAAATTATGATCCTAATGCCCAACCTCCCTGTATAGAGTCTTTCTTGTGATCGATACACAATTTTAGTCACGTTATATATTTGGTGGAACCTCTAAATCAAACCAACTCGGCCAGTATTCCTTCAGATCTTGATGAAGAGCAGACTTCAAAATGGAGGTGAGTTGTTTTCATAAAAATTTCACGTCCAAACTAAATCTATTAACCATCTCTTTAGATTATTCAACAGAATCATTAAGAACCGTTAGATATTGATCCACCTAGATCGACAGTGGACTTCAATTACTATAGATCAAATTACATTAAAATTATGCATCCATTAAGTTTTGTGAAGACCGCGCAACTTTAACCAGTGGAATTGGTAATAGCCATAGATGTTATTCAATTATCAACCTTGCTCATTGATCTTGATCTCCTTCATGTCGGTTACATTCCAATTTCATAGCCTGACTCACCTTTTATCTTCTGCGCTCTTCCTTCTAGCAAAATGTTCCAAGGTCATTGGATCTATCTCTAGTCAGAATGAATCGGTGAACTTCCAGGTCCACATTCAACAATTTAATTTCTATGCAATTTAATTCAGCAAAATTCCCACCAACTGTTGGATCATCCCGTTCAACAGATCTCACCCATAGATATACCCATGTAGGTTAAGTTGACTTTATCCATTCCGAATTTATATCTTACTTGTAACTCTCCTATGTGGAATCTATTCTCAGTCGTAGATCTGTATGAGTTACAGATGTTTAGATTAGGTGATTCACAGTTGAATTTAGCATAGGAATGATCATTTTCATTCATGCTCTCCCTTTGTTAATTGATTAGAGAATTGATCAATCGATCTTTCTCCAAATTCTCCAAGTTTTCCCTTGTCCAGTTCTAAACTCCTTTCTAGCATTCGGAAAATCTATTTCCCACACATGACTTCCTTGCAGATCTCCTTATAGACCCTGGAATGGTTTATCGATAGAGGCTCCATCTGTTGGGTGCAAGTTCAACATTTCTTACATAATTTTAACCCTAATATATACTTTTCCAACCAATCCATTCCAATCATCGTATGCACATACATCTACATGTCTACCAAGGTTAATATCAACATCATATACATGAATCAGAATCTAACATCATTAACGTTCAATATTCATAAAGGTTCCACTATTCTTATTTGTCCTATTCACTGATAGGTAAACTTATTACTCTAAAGGAACAAGTTTACTTACAGTTCCTATATCATTTATAAGTATTTTTCTTGCAAGCACCTTTTTGGTTTCTCTTGGATTTCCAGGAAAAACACACCAAGTGTTAACAGTCCTCTCAGTACTAAACCAAGCTTCCCAACATCAATTTAATTAGAGGTAAAACATTCAAATTATATCTTATGTTCTTGTATTTCCTCTTAAAATTCATCAAACAAGATCAGGCACCTCCTTCTTAGCTCCAGTGGCTAGTTAAACTAACTAGTGTTTCGTATGCTTTACCTTGGTTATTGGCAGAGCTCCCTCATCCTTGGGGTGTTGCAACTTATGTGGCTCTTGGATCACTTAATATAGCAGTGGTGGGGTTAGAAATAATACCTTCCCATTCTCCATCATTCCCACAAGTTACTTTTCGACAAAATACATGAGGTTTATTTTCAATAAAGCTACCTGAGTCATGCTTAATTAGTTACACGATTAGTACTTTCTTTTCAACCGCAATACAAGAAATACCCCTAAGTTATTTCTAGTACCCCTTCAATACTACCACCAGTTACCTTTCTAGTGGAGACCACAAGGGAAATTATTTTCACAAATCACCTAACATACTTTTTCTTTTACTACAACAAGCAAAGCTAAGTTACATGCTATGATTTCCATCTAGCTAAGAATCCACAAGGGCCATACATCATATCACTTTGCATCTTATTTCAAAGCATAATTCTTCTCAGGGCTCATTCAAGAAGCCATTACTCATCAACTAAAATTATTCATATAGTGATTCTCATGCATACCTAATCATTAGTCCATAATACCTTAACCTATTTCACTATTACAATACCCATGTATTGTCCACCAGAGACAACCCTTCATGAATCACTTACCATACAAGCATCATTTTTTCTTCATTATGGATTTTTGCTAACAAGATAGTGTTAAGTTCTTCTTGAGACTTCAGAATTCACTCATTATCTTCCTTAACCTTTGTTAATTCAGATATTAGTTCATTGATAGTCCTTTTTAATTCAGATTTATTATCCTGAATTTCATTGACATCCACCCAGAACTCTCCCTCCCTTATATTACCTTCTTCATTTAAAGGTGGTACGGGTGATGTTCATCTTTTGCAGACATTCCTACATCTGTCATATTTCCTACAAAATAATTGTACTTCTCTTTTATGTGTGTAAGAGAATTTTCAAGACAAAATCAACATGATTCATTTTACCATTTTCTATATCACTTTTATGTTGATTTTAATTAGGCCTAGTGTTGAAACCATGCTTTGATACCATATGTAACATACCTCAAATTTCAAATATAGAAAAAAATTTATATAACCATATATCTTCAGACATATTAATAAAAAATCCCAATTATTAATAGAAAATACAAATAAAAAGAAACCATGGCCATAAAATGGTCCAAATTATCCTTGCACATTCATTTACGGGGCTAGGGACCATAGTATGAGTCATTCTACCATTGATAAAACCACTTCGCAAGAAGAATAACCATTTCTGCACTAAAATGACTTTTCCACCTTTTGCCTTCAGGGAGGAACTCGGAAATTGAAAAACCACTAGTCATTAGAGGAAATTTGGGGTCTAAAATCGGCCTTAGAAGAAAATGTGCCAACAATAAATTTTGTGAGTTGGAATTCAAGAACCAATAGAATTTCAATAAAATTAGTCATCCGTAATGGTTGAATTTACATATTTGTCATAAAAGAAAACTACTTTTTTTTTATTTGTATTTTCGACGTATCTCCTTGTGTTTTTTCTCAATTTTCAAGTAGGAGACCTCGTTGGATGTGGAATTTAATTCTGCATCCAATGAGTACACACAATGCATACTTTTGACAGACCTCGCTACCCCAAAAACAAGAAATACCTGAAAAAATGTGATGATGACATCATCATCACATTTTTCAAGTATTTCTTGTTTTTGGGGTAGCAGGGTTCGTCAAAAGTATGTAGTGCGGGTACTCGTTGGATGCGTAATTAAATTATGCATCCAACGAGCTCTGCCGCTCTGAATTTGAGTAAGAATACAAGGAGATATGTCAAAAATACGAACAAAAAAGTAGTTTTTTTCATTCTTCCTCCAAAATTAATAAGTATTATTTTATTATTTTCCTTAGTAAGACCATTTTAGAACTCAAATTTCCTCTATTGTGATCCCTTCAAATTCCTTTTTCAGCCTTCCTCCTTCCAGGTGAAACTCAGAAATCGGAACATCACAATTGATACCATCAAATGGACTTTTGGCGCCTTCTGCCTTCCAGGAAAAACTCAAAAATTAGAACATCACAAGTTGATACCTTCAAAAGCATTTTTCCGCCTTCCTCCTTTTGGGTGGAACTCGAAAATCGAAACATCACAAGTTGATACCTTCAAATGGCCTTTTTTCGCCTTCCGCCTTCTGGGTAGAACTCGAAAATCGAAACATCACAAGTTGATACCTTCAAATGTCCTTTTACCTCCTTCCGCCTTCCGGTGGAGCTCGGAAGTCAAACCATCACAAGTTGATACCTTCAAATGGCCTTTTTCCACCTTCCTTTTTCTTGGTGGAACTCAAAAATCAGTAACTTCATAAACTATCACTTGGTCTTTTAGCTTTCCCCCTTTCACTTTTTGCCTTCTGCTGTAGAGCTTAGAAGTTAGAAAATTTATAAAATGATCACTTGGACTTTTGGCTTTCCTCCTTCCACTTTCTGCCTTTCACTGCAGACCTCGAAAGTTAGAAACTTCATAAAATGATCACTTGGTCTTTTGGTTTTCTGCCTTCCTCTTTTTGCCTTACTCATCGTTGATTTATTGCGGCTTAAGTCCTGATCGTTGATCTGATTCCTTGTGGATTCCACAATGAAACCTTCGTAACCAATATTGGTCATTGATTTTCTCAGTATGGATAAATTATTGACCGTTAATTTATTTGATGCAGAAATCGGACTTCAGGAACTTCAACCTCTATTAACTGAATTCTTGACCTTCTGCATTCTGCATCTTCCTTCCACACTGTTGATCCTTGCAGCTAAAATCCTGACCACAGATCTGATTTGATGCGGAAATCAGACTTTGGTAACTTTTGTGAACCGTCGATCTAGATATGGATTAGATCTAGACCGTTGACCTTCTAATATTTGTGGATCAACTTTTAACTTTGTGGATTCAATGAGTTTCTGGTTGATTTAGGGGTTTAATTCACTGCAAGTTAATTTGATTTGGAAACTCTCTTTGTGCTTGCATCCATGCCCTTGATTTCACCGTCTGAACATGATTTGATAACATTTAACCAACTGCACTGAGTTGCTTAAGATATTTGTATAGTTTTAATTATGGTTTTTCTCTATGTAAAATAGTTCCAATTGCAATGTTGAATAACTCAGATCTAAACTATAAACAGGAATTATAGTTTCATTCGGAAAGCTAAAATCGTAATGCAGAATTAAGTAAGAATTACAGAATCAAAACATACAGGAAATACATAGTAGGAACTTTAGATACTGTGGAAAAACAGAGGATTCCATCCATTATATGCGGATTCATAAGTTCTAAATCATTCAATCATAACGACAGTGAGCTAACTGGGAACAAAGCTAGCTTCCACTTCGATATTCATAGATCTATGATATACAAAACATGGGTACTGAATCTACAGAAATGCGTAAAAGAGTACAGTCTAGAAATATTACTGCAATTTAGCATTTCACATATGCATCCTATTGTATATAAATCATTCATAAGAAATAGATTAGGAACCTGGCACCAATGCTAGGAAAAAAAAGTGGAGAAGTTGTTCCTCCCAACCAACTCCCAGAGTAGCCAAATTACTTGCTCCAGAACCTCCGAGCCTGCTCGCTGAACCACAAGAGAAAAATATCTTAATGCGCCATCCTTTTCGTTATACAGATGTTAATCCCCATATAATACTAGCCTCTTTCTTCTCATGGACATACTATTAAATTGTATTTTTCCTGGGACTTGATCATTTATGAGCCTCCTTCTCTTTATAAACTCAACTAGGAGTGCATACCTAATTTTTGGGGATCATGCCTCCTACATCTTGAGTTCTCACTCATTGCCTTTTCCGCTTGTCATTTTCCTCTTGTGGGTCAGCAAACACTCTTTCAACAGCTATATCCACTTTTGTCTCCCTTCAACATATTTTATTAGTAGAAATGTTTTATTACAAGATGTTCTATTCTTGACCTCTTTCCAAATAATAATAAAATAATAATCAAATTATTTTCGAGCATAATTAATAATTGTTAATTCAGGGGGTATTACACATTGCTATCCCCATTTTTTTGTGATCTTTGGTCTTGATAATCTCTTCTTCGAGTAGTTCCATTTGTCTTCTAGAAACATACCCCCTCCCCTTCTGATCACATTCTTTCTCAATCTACTCCAAATCCATCTCTCCCAGTTCCATATATTCTTCTCCATCCTCTTCCATGACCTCGATCTATTCCCCTTTCACCTTCCCATTACCCAATTCCATTTCATTTCCCTCCTTTTTCTTCTCTGGGAATTCTTCCCTATTCCTCCCTTCCTCTTCATCCTCACCTTTCTCCTCCAAGATCTAGAAGGGGTTGTTACTAGTTACCTCTTTTCTTTGATTCTCCTTAATCGGATTATAATTCCCCACCATTGTATTCTTCTTTCTACTCTGAACTTGTGAAAACCCTTCCTTATCCTTTTCTCCCCCTGGGGCTGCTTGAGCAAGAGAGGAGGTTGGTTCAACTATGGGAAGTTCCGACCTAAGTGTCCATATTCATGACACTGTCTGCATCCAGAAGGTATCTACTCATAGTCGATCGGCTTCACCCACTCCTCATCATCCCAGTTTAGGATGATAGCCTTTGGCAGGTCTTTTGATAGATCCATATAGAAACAGATGCAAGAAAAGTCCATATACCTTTGTTGTTTTGTTTGCTCCTCTACCTTTAAAAATTCCCTAATCGTATTACTAATGTATTTCAAAATTTCCAATTCCCAATACTCACATGGAAGGGAGATCAGTTGGATCTAGACTGGGAAAACCTTTATATCCTCAGTTTCTGGGTTAAACCTTTCTTTCCATGGCCTAAGGTAAATTCCATCCAAAAAGAAGAAATAGGGCTCTCCCTCAATATCCATGTCACGGTCTTCCTGGTTGAAAAAGATGATAGTAAAGAAACCCTTAGATCCTAGATGAAGATCATAGTTCCCTTTAGGGTTCCAGTTACTCTTAATCCATCAGACTATATCCCTCTTTCTTGGAGAGATCCCAAATTTTTTTCCAATAAGGGCTTTATCCTTCCATATTTCTACCTTCTCTCTTATCTTATCAGATCTGATCTGAATAGCCAGAATAGTTTTGGTTTTCGGGAGACATTTTCCTCGTCTTGTCCTCTTACTCAAACCTTTCTCTGTCTTTCTCGCTTCCCCTATCTCATATTCTCCATACCTTCTCCTAATAATATGGCACCTGGGTTGAGTCATTTCCATGTGCTCCAACGGGGGATTATGGCCCCCACCATGATTAGACTCTTCGCGAACACCAGCATGACCACTTCTATGGGTCTCCCCCTCATCCACACTCACCTCCCAAATGGATTAGTTTTTCATATCGCATCACTCAACTCTGATCATTCCTCTCCTGATCCTTTGTGTTTGTGGTTTATGAGATTTTTTATTCTTTATGTTAATTAAAAAAAAATCTAAAAGGGTATAGCTTTAGTTTTTGGTAAACACAATGTTTGATAAACATAATGAGGTTATTGGTTACTAGCTTGAAAATGAGTTGGTTGTTTTAAATTTAGTTGATCTTTCTTGCATTCAAGACTATCTATCTAAATTAAAAACCCTTATAACCTTAGTTGAAGAATTCAACATAGATAAGATAGAAAAGCAATGTATTTATGTTATTATTTCCAATTTTGGTCTTTCCTATTATAATTTTGTATCTACCTTTTACTCCATGAAATAATTCTATTGGACTGACTATATATAAACTACTCTTGAATATCTTTGTGATTCCTTGATTAGAGAGCAATATAAGCTCATACAACCAAAAGTAATCATTACTGCTAATACATCTAACAAATATTTGTGGCATAACAGAAGAATGAATTCCAAAATATGAAGAAGCAACAACCTCGCAACAATACAGAAAACAAGGGACCCAAACCCTCTTAGTCAGCTCATATTTCCAATGATGAAAAAGGAACGAAGTAAAAATGTAAGAAAGTTGAGCATCATTGTACTTTTTGGAAAAAAAATGGTCATGTAGAATCTAAGTGTTTTAAGAAGATAGTAACCTCAGAGACAACAACAAAGAAGCACAAGGAAACCTTTATTTTTCTTCTAACTCTACAACTCATGGTCATGCATTTTGTTCTTTTGGTTTATCCTTCAATCATCATCTTCTTCCTCTACTTCAAATGAGTGGCTTATTGATTTTGGATCATCTTATCGTATGGATAAGGATAAAGCCATATTTTCTACTCTAAATGAATGTAACACCATCTCATCTTACTTGTTTTTTTATGTTGATGAACACATTCTTATTATTAGTGACCATAACCTTTGATCCCATGTGAAATATATCCTTAACAAGAAATGTGAAATGACATACTTACAATCTAACACCCTTACAATTAATTAGAGATTAATATTATTAAACCTACATTAGATAATAAGGAGATATCAATATTATAGATAATCTTAATTTCAGAAATAAGAAATGAAAACTAATAATGCTTATTTAACAAATAAAACTTAGTTTAGTTTACTAAGCATGATTAGAAAAAAATAATGTGCATGGAGGCCATGTGGCCCTCATGCAAATTTATTTCAAATTAAATAAACTATTGAATTTCCTACATAAATGGGGTAGTTAGGGGTTGTTTGAGGGGTGTTTTGCTGGTTTTTATGTTCTTTGTCTTGGGGAGGGTTATATGAGTTGTGTGTAGAGGGAGTTTTGGAGGTTCAGTACAGAGTAGGATTTTGGTTATGATGTCTGGTTGGCTTGGAATTACTATGTGATGCCTAAGGGGATCCAATTCTATCACTGGTGGATTTGTTGGAAGGAGAAAAGTCTCCCCAATTTTGCTTTCCATGACCTTTATCATGGTGGTATGATCCTTCTACTTCGGTCAACTAGACATTTGTCCAACTATAAGTCATTCTTACAAGTTTAGGTATGTACTCTTTACTTCCCTCATCATTTATTAATTTGGAATATTAAAATCTATAGAATTTGGTTCTTTGGCAATTCTCTTTTCTTGTTATGGTTATATTGCATAATTCCTAAATTTCATATAATCTTGGATATTGGGCCTTACATAGGACATCTACATTATTTTCTTAGCTTCCAAGTCCCAAAAACCAAAGAACAATTGTCTGTTCTCAGTCTAGGTATGTATGTGACCTTGTTTGTTGATATCACATGAACAATTGTAAACCAACCCCGTATCTCTTCCAATCTAGAATCAAACTTATTACAACTTCCAGTACAACTAAAGTAGATTCCTCCGTGTATCATCAACTTATTGGAAATTTCTTGTACTTGAATCATACTCATACTAATATTTCCTTTGGTGTTGGTCTCATTTATTAGTATATGAAAACTCCCCATGAAATCCATTGGAAAGAACAAAAATGACCCTTTGATATATCCGAGTACAGTTCAGTCTGGAATTCATTATAGTTCAGGGGGGATTCATTTGTTTGTTGGTTTCACTGATTCATATTGGGTTGACGACCCTAATGATTGAGAGTCACTTGCAGATTATGTTTTCACTCTTTATTTTGAACCTATCACTTGGTATTGTAGAAACATTCAAATCAAGTTCCCTTTATTGATCGAAAATAGCGTATCGATATGAAATTAATGCAAATAAAAAATCATTGTTGGTTTGATAGATCCTTTCATATTTTCAATTCGAACACCAACGTATGAATACCCTTTGGTGTGTAAATCAGAGTGTAATGAAGCTACCTAAATATGTAGTTCAACATGAACACATCAAACACATTGATATACATATGAATTTCATGGGAAATATTTTTTAAGATAATGTTCTTGAACTGCTCCTTTTTTCCCATAGATGATGACAAGTTGTAGACATCTTCACAAAGTATCTTATAGAAGAGAATATTTCTAAATTTCGATCTATGTTAGGGGTTACAGAATTTTTTATTAAGGGTGATAGGCTCTAATTCCACCTTCCTTATCCGATCATGTCACTTTTGTAAATCCTTCAATCCTATCCCAAGTTTTTCTTAAAGGAGATGTTAGGATATTTAGATGCTTAGGATCTAGTCAACATCAACTTTATATAATGTGCTTCTAGGTAAAGTTTATTTCTTTACTATACAATTTAGTATGAATTTATACTTTTGTAATCCAATGATCATGATACGTTCTAGACATTGAGTGATATGATGGCTCATGTTCACCTCAATCCTAACAACTATTGATCCATGGATTAACACTCAATTGGTACATGATCTCTAGTTAAATAACATGGAGGGAAATTTTCTTGATGAAAAATTGTAAGAAACTCATACATAACATTTTTTTCCTTTTGGATAGTATATTTCCTGAAGTAGATATTTTGTTGTGTCCATGGACTATACCACTCTATGAGGTTTTTAACAATGTATAAACCTAATGTGTTGATCTGTGCTCAAATTATGTGAGAAGTTTCTCAAACTATTTGATATTTGGGAAATATCCTATGTTAGTCGTACATTTTATGATGGTATCTCATGAAGAATAAACGGTAATGAAAACATGGAAGAACAACACTTTGCTGAATTGGAAGGATGATTTGAGGTACTTTACAATGATTTGAATAAGGTCTAAGGAGATGAAATGGAGGAAATATAGAATATAGAATTGTCTTTATATGATATTGTGGAATTTGAATTTTCTTAATAGTGGTATGTTATTTTTCCAAAAAATATAATGAAAATTTTGCTCTTACTGCAAGTGTTGACTAGTTAAATTGTGTATTCTCCTCAAAAAATTGAACAAATGTAGAGAATAAAATGTTTTGTGCGGAACTATTTTTTCAAACTATTTAATGTTAATTTTAGATATTTTTTTAATTATGAAATAGGTAATAAAAAAATAGGCAAGGAAATGTTAGAACAATAATTCATCATTAGTACCTTAGTTACACTAATTAGTCAATTATGAGGTGGACTAGGGGTTCTTAGGTGGACATATGCCATTGTTATGGAGAGAAATTCCTATGGCTTGGGGTACCACAATAGACAGCTTTGACTCTAGAAATCAATATTTCCCAATATGCAATAGAAATAAAATGTCTAACACTAAAGGATCAGACCTCATACCTTATTCCGTACAATTGAAGTAGATCCCCGTTGAGCTTTCCAATCTTCAACTTGAATTGATATAATACTTCCTCAACAACAAGTAAACAATACAAGCATACTATATATCATGGTGTTAGATCTATTCTAGCATATATAATCAATAATGTAAAAGCATTTGACATATTCCAATGGATACAATATTCAATCAAATACACATCATTGGATAGGAAAAGATAGTTCTTATTAATATAAATCAGAGATTACAAGATAGATACAACCTCTGACGGCACGTCTGTGAACCGGAGAAACTGAATTCCCCACTTGGGCCTCCACCACCTCAATCCTCCATCTCACGATAGCAAGCTCACTAGCAAAAGGCAAGCTTGGGAAGAACACAAAAGTGCTCCAAAGGGACAGAGGGATGCAGACTCAAGTATACATTTCAGCAACAATGGACTATAGTTTCTTTGCTTTCAATCTCTCTATATGCCTTCAATGTACCAAGGGGTTACTTATATAGCTTCACAAGGGATAATGAAGGGATGAATCCGAGCAATCTCAAGGCATATGGAAGGCCAAGAGTCGAATGAGTTGGATCCATGTCAAGGAAAACTCCAAAAGGATTTGGATTATGCACACATCCCAATGTAAGAGGTTATAGGGGTCAAACCCGTGTATGTACACGGTTATCAGGTAAAAATCTGCGTATATCATTTTTCATAAAGTTTTAGGGATGATCAAGGAAACATCAAAGGATAAAAGATGGTCCATGGGGTCTAAAGAGTCTACAGCGGGATAGGGGAAGGCCATACAAAGTGTGATTCACCTAGAGTGGTGAAATCCACTATAACAGATGCCCCCTAATGTGTGCGGTCAGAGGGGTCATACGATGGCCAAAATACATTACAATTCCATCCCAGAAGTGGAGTGATGAAGGATACCAAATGGAAGACTAGCCACCCAATCAGCATAGTACAATAATACAACTTTGCATATAACTGCAAGTACATATAGCAGTCCCGGATACATACGAGTACAATGGCCATGAATAGGCATAATACATGATATCACATATGTGGTCATCGTCACATACAATATACATAGATCAGAATCTCCATGATGAAGATATAAAAAGGACCATGATCTCCAAAGTGGCTAAAGATATATAATAGATCAAGATCTCCATAGTGGCTGGAAATGTCTGACCTACACTGGAATGAAGTCACGAGAGCTGAAATCTCATGAATACTGGCATGATCAAGGAGGTAGCATATAAGAGATTCCACCAGTCTGGAAAGTCTTCTACACAAACCGCTACGAGTACATGTCCTACTATGCGAATAGAGGTGTCGAGGTCGAACATAGTAGTGCATCGTCTGATTACCGGTCATTGATGTATACCATTAATAGATGCGAGATTACCCACCGATAATGAAAATGGGAATCAAGGTACTAGAGTGCAAACTAACAAGTGTGAATAGATGTGTTGAGGTCAAACACTTGAGAGAATCCATCGATCAGGGGACATTGATGTATTCCCAAGAAATTGTCGATGGCGAGAGAACCTGCCACTGATGACTGCAAGTCTCAAGGCACTCAAAAGGACTCTAGATTTCAATCCCAAAATAAATGATCTGAAGTCGATGGGATGTAATCCACTGGAAGGAGGGCATTAAGGCATCCCCCATCATCCAACACGAGGTACTGAGCAAAGCTGTCTAATGTGGAAGGACTCAATCATAAGGTGCAAGAACCAGCAACTGTACCGGGAATGGCCGACATAGGTTTCAACTTCCTTCGAACAAGAGCATAACGACGTATGGTGACTGAATGAAGGTAGCATAGACTCGATATACAAACTGGGACATCTCTATGACACAGGAGGCATCAACAGAGGCTCCATAGGGACTGGAATCTTAAGCAGTCGATGGACATAAACTCAGATAAACGAGTACAGCTCCTAAAGTCAAACTATAACCCAACCAATGGATGTGATATACAGTGCTTTGTTTGAAGGTGACATGACTCGACAGCTACCAAAGATAACATATTTCATTGTCCAGATTTTTGGTTTTCTGATTTTTTTTGGACTTTTTCAGTTATTTGAAAATCTTGAAAAAAGAATAAACTAGCTTTATAGTTACAAACTAGGAGGAGACGAGTGCCATCAGGGCAAACAAACTAGTTCCAAGTAGTGGAAAATACCTATGCTCAATGCAAGGATACATGTGTAGGATATCGACACTCAGGGGAGAATCCTCTCCTGGTAAAAAGGGAAATCAAGCTACGAAGGATATAAAAAATGGCTCTGCATGGATAGACATGAGACAAGCTCAGGCTATATGGCTGAAACACAATGTAAGGGGAGCCGGCATAAAGCTCAATAAGGCAAGCAAAGCTGTCTAATGTGGAAGGACTTGATCATAAGGTGCAAGAACCAGTAACTGTACCGGGAATGGCCAACATGCAAAGTCAAGATAACTGAGGAATGGCCGACACAGGTTTCAACTTCCTTAGAACAAGAGCATAACGGTGTATGGTGACTGAATGAAGGTAGCATAGACTCGATATACAAACTAGGACATCTCTATGACACAGGAGGAATCAACAGAGGCTCCATGGGGACTGGAAGCTTAACCAGTCGGTGGAGATAAACTCAGATAAACGAGTACAACTCCTAAAGTCAAACTATAACCCAACCAATGGATGTGATATACAGTGCTCTGTTTGAAGGCGACATGAGTCAACAGCTGCCAAAGATAATATCTTTCATTGTCCAGCCTTTTGGTTTTTTTATTTTTTTTGGACTTTTTTAGTTATTTGAAAAGCTTGAAAAAAGAATAAACTAGCTTTATAGTTACAAACTAGGAGGAGACGAGTGTCATCAGGGAAAACAAACTAATTCCAAGCAGTGGAACATACCTATGCTCAATGCAAGGATACATGTGTAGGATATCGACACTCAGGGGAAAATTCCCTCCCGGTAAAAAGGGAAATCAAGCTATGAAGGATATAAAAAATGTCTCTGCATGGCTAGACATGAGACAAGCTCAGGCTATATGGCTAAAACGCAATGTAAGGGGAGTCGGCATAAATCTCAATAAGGAAAGCAAAGCTCATGATAATGCATTCAAAACTTGACATAGGGGAGTTCGAAGGGAAATAGGCTAGCATAAGATCAAGAGGAGTATGAGGATCTTGCGAAATGTCATGGCAGTACTATACAATGGACTCCCACACCCTAAAGGAGAAAATTTCGGCATGGGCACCAAATGCAAATAAGGGGCTAACTAGGGTACCCATGTAAGGTGAAGCTTTACCACTCGTAGTATGCCACTTCTAAAGCATCAAGAAGGTTTCGTGACATAATAGAGTGGGTTCGCACCTAAGGTCATGGTGACATGGTCATAAGGTCATGCAAAATGCAAACGGTGGTGAACCTAACCTATATGCCAGTGTAGACATTATACCTAAGATCAGTATGAACGGGTCAATCCAATGGCTAAAACGACACTGAAAATGGTCTTCTACATCACAAATTATGTCAGAAACAGTCCAAAATGGTTAGAAACTGTCAAAACTATAGGAAAGGGGGTAAAAATTTTCAAATATTTGTAAAATTTTCTATAAATAGTAAAAAATATAAATCATTTGAAACTTTTACCCATTGGAGCTCTGATTTTCAACTGCAAATTCCAGGAGATCCAGCCGGCAGAATTCACAACCGTTTCTTCCAGGTAGTTACTCATGCTCTCCTCATGCATTTTAATATAATTTTTGTTGATTTTCGTGGTGAAATGAGGTAGTTTAGGCCATCTCTACATGAGCGATGCGGCCCACGCGGATATCAAATATTTTTTCGTGTATAGGGATGGCTATACGTGGAAAAGAGGCTAGAAACCGCGTACATACGCGGCTGTTTGCAAAACAGTCGCGTATGACGCCGCACAAGTGAATTTACAAGAATCTAATGGGAAATGTGGCAATTTCTCTTGCAGGATGGTGTTAGAATGGAGAGAGTGCGAGCATGGTGAAGTAGAGGAAGCTATAAGGGCTGACATGATGGCTCAATAAGCTCTTTGAGCATGCAGACTCTACAAGTTTTGGTGTCTTGGTGGTTTGAGGGCCAAACCAATACTGCTAGAGATGCTGGTAAACTATTGGGATCCAGACTCAGAGTCCTTCCAAATAGATGGGATGTCTCTCACCATAGAGGTGGAAGACATATACTTTATCACGGGTCTATATAGACGAGGGGAGGTGGTGAACCTTTGTTCCTGAGGTGGGCCAGGTGGTGGGCTTACTATCGATGAGTACGTAGCTGTGTAAGCTACCCAGATACTGAGAAGGTGGGAAGTCAATTCCCCACCAATTCTATACAGGTGTTGGGCCTAAAGGCCATACTACTAATGCTGGGCAGGATAGCAGGATTAGCCTCACTCCATCAGGCCTCACTGTCACTGATGTTCTATGCGGTGGAGTGTATGAGACCGACCATATATGACTGGAGTACTACACTACTGAGAAACATGAAACACGAGCTCAGTGAGTGTAAGGAAGGCAGGATACGGAACTTCGGGTTCAGCAGCATTTTGAGCACATTTTTCTTCGAGCATGTTCCAGGATTGAGCCCTAGAGTGGACGTTCCTCTCCACGGGGTTCGAGATCTGGCCCAATGGCGTTGGGCAGATGCTATGCGTAGACTGGGGGGTGGTAGGGTGGCCAACCCATATCCAGCTGACTTCTTTCCATGGTGGCGACGACAGATTGTTGCCATAGATGACTACCCCTATGGAGGGATAGATTTCTGGGGGGATCTGGACATGCCATTTCCACTAGGATCGGCATTCGGACAGATAGGTACCGAATCTCAACTCTCACTCTTTTTAAAAAAAAATTGATTTATTTAATTTTTTTGTATTTTCTTTGATTATGTGAAATCAAAAAGACATGTTTTTGTGCGACAACACATAGTGACATCTACCATTCATGTGCAAATGTGGGGCCACGGTGACCAGAGGGCTTCCCACGTCATAGACGGAGGGGAAGAGGGGATGACATCACAGGTGTGGATGCGGAGCGAATGCTCTAGAGCATTCATACCAACTTCGTGTGACTCACTCATAGAGTTCCCATGGCGCAAGTCGAGGACTTTCCTGAGGCCATGCAATGACAAGTGGTGGGCGTGCCACGTGCATGGGTGTGTTTATTCCAGCAGCTAGCTAGATCCATAGTGACGTATCATGATCACAACCCTCCCCCTCCACAGGATTAGATACCTGGGAGTGTATATGTTTTGTACAACCGTGTATTATATGATGGAAGCTTTGAAAGCTCCACTTTTGTATATGACACTATGTATTACCACATTTTTTATATATATAAAAAGTTTTATGGTTATCGGTTTATTTATTTACATGTGTAAAAATGTTTGTGATTAATTTATTATGAATGAAACAAATGCCAATCTAACACGTAGTTAGCATATGAGTCAGCAACTTGATTATCATTTCTTGGAATGTGTATATATGTGATACTATCAAATTGCCATTCTAACAATCTCACACGTAAGAATCTTCTAAATAACGTCGGATCTCTAACATGGTACAAACCATTGAGCTGTGACACTACTAACTTTGAATCAAGACATACCTCAAGAGATAGAACGCCATGTGAAATGGAATCCCGTAGAAGCTCAATAACGGCGCTATATTCAGCAACATTGTTGGAATATGGCCGTAGACATACACCTCCTGAAGATAGTACCTAACCCATAGGAGTATAAATCAACCAAGCAACAGAGGCTGAGTGCTGAGTGTGATGGCTTGCACCATCCGCGAATCCTATGTAGGTGGAAGATTCCATTGACATCTGCCAAAAGAAACGGAAACTAATCACAAACCCGATCACGATAAGAAAAAGACCTAACTATGCAAAGCTATACAATAATATACAACAAACAGCCTTGGCTAAAGATCATGCATAGTATTTTTTTAGATAGAGCCCATTTCTAGGCTCTGCCAAAGCTGTTCCTTCGTAATCAACTAACTCATAGGCACCCTTCTCTAAGACACGCCTGACCACATAAGGACCACGCCACATAGGATTAAATTTTCCTACCCCCAAGGGTTCTTTCGATTGATCCCACAAAAGGACCAAGTCTCCTTCACTAAACACTCTTGGACGGAAAGACTTGTCATATTGGACCTTAACGCGATGTTTATTAACCTCTAGAGCCACCAAGGCATCTCAACATTGCTCATCAAGTTGCTCGAGGTGGACCAAATGCTCCTCTAAAGGTGAAGTGTCTGGTAAGAGTTCCACAGCTAGCTTCAATGAAGGAATCTCACATTCAACCAACAATATCAACTCCACTCCATGCACAAGCTGATATGGAGAAAAACCAGTGGCAGTCTTAACCATGGTTCGATATGCCCACAAAGCAAGGTTTAACATAATATGCTAGTTCGTCTTGCTTTGTATGATGGTTTGGTTGAGAATGGACTTAAGTGATTTATTCACTGCTTCAACTTGTCCATTCACTTGGGGGTAGTAAGAAGAGGAGTGCTCTTGCTTATACCCTAACTTGGATGCCAACTCTTCCATCATATGGTTCTGAAAGTGCGATCCATGGTCAGTGACAAGCTCTTTTGAAATCCTGAACCGAGTAATGATTTGGTTGAATACGAAGTGAGTGGCTATCTCACTGTCGTATTTTACTGTAGGCATTTCCTCAGCCCATTTCGTGAAATAATCAACAGCCACTATAATATGATGGTGCCCCTGAGCCGAAGCTGGGTTGCAATCCATAAAATCGATCCCCCACTTGGTGAAGGGACCGACGGTGATAATGGGATGTAATGGGGCAGGCTTTGAGTGCATATTCCATGCAAACACCTGGCAAGGGTGGCACCTCTTGACCGCTTCAACACAATCTTTAAAAATCGATGGCCAGAAATAACCCACTCTCAAAATATTTTGAGCTGTAGAAAGCCCAGATAAATGACCACCACACGCCCCTCCGTGGCAATCATTCAGCACAACCTCAGCCTCCTCATGAGTTAAACAATGTCGTAAAATGGAATCTACCACACGGTGGTACAAAGTATTGTCCACTATAAGGTAGTTCTTAGAGATGTGACGTAATCATCGTCGTTCATCTCGCGAGAGGTGAGTAGGGGTCCTCTGTGTTTGCAAATATACTATGATATCTCCATACCATGGGTTAGACATTGAGATTAAGAAGATGTGTTCATCGACAAACGTATCTTCACAAACCAACTCCTCACCCTCGCTTGGGAAATCCAATATAAGCTCTGCAAAAATTAACGACTTCTTTGAATTTGCTGAAACAAATTCGAGATCGAACTCTTGTAGAATGACAATCCATTTATTATACTTTCCCCTGATCATCCTTCATGTGAGGACGAACTAAAACTTATTGACATGGGCCACAACCAAGGTCTGGCGAAGGAGAATATAATGTCTCAAACACTGAACCGCATGTACGGTTGCTAAAGCAAGCTTCTCGACATGCGAATAATGAATCTCTGCATCAATAAGGTTTCGGCTCAGATAATATATGACATGCTCTTGGAGCTCCTCATCCTCCTGAACCAACACCATACCAATCGTCTCTAAAGATGCAACCACATATAATAGGAAATCATGGCTATAATCCGGAGGACTAATCACCAGGGCCGATTCTAGGGCTCACTTAAGTGCATCGAAGGACTTTTGGGCTCACTCATCCCATTCAAAGGGAGTATCCTTCTTCAAGAGACACATAAAGCCTCTAGTCAAATTGGAAAAGTTGACCACAAATCTTCGTAGGAAGTTTGCCATACCTTGTAAACACTGAAGATGACGAATGTTCTTCGGGGGAGATAACTGAAGTATTGCCTCAACCTTTAAGGGATCGACTCTTATGCCCTCCCTCGAAATGATGAATCCTAGTAAACGACCTGACTTCACACAAAAGATGCACTTATGAGGATTTAATCGAACCGAATAGTGTCGACATCTTTCGAAGACCAATCTCAAGGGACAGGGATGACGCATTCTCATACGAGAATGAGCAGCAAGGTCATCCAAAAAATACTTCAATAATAGACTTGAGATCGTGGAAAATCAAGGTCATCACCTGCTGAAATGTAGCTCCGGTGTTTTTAAGGCCGAAAGGCATTTTCCGATATGCAAACGTTCCCCAAGGACAAATAAATGCAGTCTTATGTTGGTCCTCAGGTTTAATCTGGATCTGATTATACCTGGAAAAGTCGTCCATGAAGGAGAACACCTCGCTACCCACACACTCATCCAAAATCTGATCTATAAATGGTGTGGGGAAGTTATCCTTAGGACAGGCACGATTTAAATCGTGGAAATCAGTGCATATTCATATCGCTCCCTGCTTCTTATCCACCAGAATGGGGTTTGAAACCTACTCCATCAAGGGAACGGGATAGATGAAACCGGCTTTCAACAGCTTCTCTATCTCTGCCTTAATGGCGGGTGCTTTCCTAGGATTCATGGCATGTAAACATTGTCAAATAGGCTTAGCATTGGGGTAAGTATTAATCTCAATTTCAACAATCTGAGGGTCAATACCTGGCATCTCATCATAAAACCGAGCAAAAATATCACGGAATTCCTTGAATAGCTCGGTATATTCGAGAATCTCAGCATGGGAACATTCCGCCGCAATATAGACATTCTCAATGGTGCCAGGATTTCGAGAGATGTTGATAGAAATCGTGGAAGATATCTTCACCATGTTTCCATCAGCCATCTGACCAGGAGAGCTTAATGGAACCATGGGACTACCAACTCTTTGACTAAGAATCTCCCTATAATCCTCATGCTCCAAATGGTCAAGCGATGGAAGGAAATATGATCTATGATGAAGTTCCTCCCATGGCGGCTCAACGCCCGACATATCCTCGATGATCACTTCATCTAAAGGGAAAACCATATCAAGGTAGTCATGGGCATGAGAAGACTATACTGCCCATGTCGGCAGCACATAGGGGTCTTCCTCTTCCATCCGCGAAGAGGAAGAACAAGGCTCTGCAACATTCTTAAGATTGGCTTGATAAGCTATCATGGCTGCAGGAAGCGGCACGTTGTTCTCGACAGGCTCACTCGAAATACTCAGTGTAGGAAGAATCCAAGGATCTTCCATATGAGACGTGCAAAAATACACTGAGGTCGTAGAAGTTGAATCCTTATCGAAACAAGATCCTATCACGAGGACCGGTGCAGGACAACTAAAGCTTCCCATGAGGGATGGATACATTCCTACACCCACACTCCCAGTTGCCGGCTGAGAGTGTTCAATGACCGGGACTGAAGCTCCCAAAGATGCAATAATAGGGGAATTCTTGAATGTCATTTGATCAATCGTTACAATCTTTCCGTTATGTGGAAAGCATACAACGTGGAACAAGGAAGAAGCAATGGCTTGCATACTATACATCCAATTCCGACCCAGTAAGAAATTGTAGTCGAGGGGTGCATCAACCACCTCAACCTCTATCGCAACGGTCTTCCCTCCCAAATGGACTTTAAGGGACGGAATGATGTCGTGCGGTCTAAAAGATCTCCCATCAAAAGCAATTAACATAGTCGTTGATTTCAACAACTCAGGAGAACCAAGACCCTTCCAACAGGACAAATACATCACAGATGCAACAGTGCCCTTGTCAATCACAGTGTGCTTGACGATCATATTAAGACATTCTATGTGTAGCAAAAGCGACACATAGTAGGGCAAGCGAGGTTGATGTATTGCGGTTTCAAATTTGACCACTGAGGAAGAATCATCACCGTTCACACCAAGAGCAGAAAGCAAAGCCTTCCTTTGCGAAGGACAACTCTGAAGCACTTCCAATGCAAACATTGCACAAGGAGTATGTCCCAAATCCTCAACAACTGAATAATTCTGGGCAGCTTGGGCATTTGGATTATGCCCCGAGCGCTTAAGTACCCCCTTAGGAATGCGAGGTGCAGCCTCAGGTTTATCCGCAGTTTTCTCAATGCGCAAAGGGGTTCCTGGTGGATCAGGTTCTTTTCCTGGGCTGGGTTGTGACGATCCATAATCTTTCACATGAGTCACAACCTTGGCAGCACGGACCATGTTAATGCACCCACGAGCACTAGTCTCTGGTGGATCATTCTCACTAGATTTCTCCTGGGACTTCGAGTTCATATTCTGGTTATGCGGTAAACGATTCGTTAGCACAGCTGGGCCTTGTGCTAAGAGTCTTGAAGCTTCATCAATTCGAGGGAACAAGTAAGTGAGGTGATCATCCTTACATAGCTTGCAAGGGAACTTAACCTTACATTTCGCTTTCTTGTCCCTGCCAGCATTCTGACCGTTCTTGTCATTACTGGTAGCATTCTCATTTCAATTCCAACCCTTTAGATTATTATTCTTACCCTTTCTTCTATTCCGTCTGGGCTGCTGGTTACCCTTTTGGTCCGACGATTCCATAGAAAGTACATTCGTCGTTTGGGTGGGTTGAGATGAAGTCGTAGCTTGTCCCGAAGCAGACTGGTTGAGCGACAATTGACTAACTTGTTTTGCAACCGAATCTGCAGGTTTCTCACTTGCACAACCCACAATGCCATCGGCATGTGGTCCAGGTTTGACCTTGGGATCGAAACTAGAACGAGGAGCGTTGGCAATAATCTCATACAACAAACCGGACTGAGCATAAATCAAGCCCAATTCCTGTGCCCTAAAGATTGCTTGTTCCTCATTCTGCACTCCGGATGTGGAAATATCCTTTGTGATATATGGCAATAAAGACTTGAGGAAGCACTCGAGAAGGAACTCTGACGGTATAAAAGATTTAATTAATCTCTTCCGTTTACGACACTCCTGAATATGATCAGAAATATGGATGGCTTTATCTTGCCGAAAGGTCGACAAGAGTTCAGTACCAACGTCATAGTGCATTGGTAGCTAGAAGTGATTAAGAAAAGTCATCCCAAGATCGTCGAACAAGGTAAAATCTCCCTTTGGTGACTCTATATACCATTTCATAGCAGGCCCCGTGAGGGTGCGTTGAAATAGTCGCAAGTGGACTAAGTCCTGATGTTACAAATTTGAAGAGCACCAAAGGTGAAACGTGGTAACGTGTTCGCTTGGATCCTCTCCCGGTTTTCCTTCAAACTTAGGTATGTTCGAAGGAAGCTTGGTAGGGACAGCCGGCCAAGCCAGGTCATGAGCCATGGGATCGTTCATAAATCTCGATAAGTGAGGAAGGTTAAGTGTCGCGAGGAAAGGGAGCCTAGGATGATGAGGTCGATGGACCGCTCCCTGGTTCACATAGGTTTGAGCACCACCATGGCCTTGGCCATAGTGTCCTCCTCCTATCTGACCCATATAAGGTGACATGGAAGTACCATAGTAAGGTGGACCTTGACTAGTAGGAGCTATGAAGCCGTAATTAGGAGAGTAAGTAGGTTGTTGATACTCGCCTCTGTAAGGTGAAGAAACCTATCCATACTGTGTCCCGTAATAAGGTCCATAGGTCATCGCATGCAATTCCCCATGGGACACTCCGTAGGTAGGAAGATAAGCTCCGGAAGGGGGAACATACATACCAGAAGTAGGTATATACGCCCTGGACGTAACAAGCTAACCACTATAAGCATGAATATAGCCTCCTAAAGCAGTGGGTGGTATATGAACTTGAGACACAATCGGCCTGGTAACTGCAGTATGGACCTGACTCGTAGCCATATATCAGCTCGAATGACCACGTGGATAAGGTGGAGGATGTACATTTGAAGAACTCGGAACCGAGGACAAAGGAATCTGAGTAATAAGATATGTACTACCGCCTATCATCACCCATCTTGGACCTGGTATCCTAATCGGATCGCTAACCCTAGACCTAGGAGGGAGATGAGATGTAGCTTCCACCACTGGGACGAAAGGTGCAATGTGACTAGTACTCCCAAACCTCTCCACAAGGTAAGGAATGGGATTGCCCCTAGGAATAGTGCTAGGATCGAAGTCAGATTTGACATGAAATGTCAAATCGTGCATAGGAAAACCAGTCGTAGCATAACTACCGTAGCTAGTGCTGGCAGGTTCAAAGTGAGTCTTGGCATCTTCCGGCATTCCATACCGGTAATGTGTCAATGGGGAATCATCCCTAGGGTGAGTAGGTCTATCGTGCAAAGATCCTATCTGGGAAATCATAGGACCAAACTCAGCTAGGTCAGGTGAAGGATCGTATGTAGGAGTAAATTCCCCATCGTCAACACGAAGGAGAGGAGGTGGCTCAGGAATAGTCTCTGAATGATCATCCATGGTGTGTGAATCAGTGTATGACATAGTTTTCCTGGACTGTCTAGGTCTCTCTCCCAAAGGATGAGGAGAAGTGGAAGGTGGAAGTCCTACTAACCAACGAGAACCGCGTGGAACTGCACTTGAATCCACAATGACTCAAAAGAAAAATAGCAAAGACTCTCTATTTACGTTAACCCTAGGCCAACTAGCGTGCACAGAGAAATCACTAACAAAATCTAAAGCCAAATGCAAGCAAACAAGGGTTGGATAAGTGAGCTCCCGAATGAAGTAGGTATGTCTCACCTAGGAGAGGCCTGAGACTCCCATACACAACAAGAGGAGGTACGTAACCAATTATTGTGGCCCTCAGCTTCAACGAGTAAAGTGACTATGTTGTCCGACCCCAACCTAGCCGGGACACCTGTAGAATAACCTCTACATGTACCCCCTCGATATCCTAGGTAAGGTCACTAAGGTCAACTCAATATAATCAAAGCTCAGGTGGACAATAGCAGGCAGGATTGACCGTATGGGCAGGGTAGCAAAGCCCGAAACTCTCGAAAGAGCCCCCAGATACGAATACAATCCTGGAAATATCTCCGGTGCTACTCAATTATGACTAGGGGTCATCCCAATCAATAACCACTCACACTGCCTCGTGCTTAACTCCCATTTGAGAGGAGGATCCTGAGAATGATGGTTATATCAAGGATTTCACACACTCCCTGGACAGACACCTAGATGTTGTCGTTTAGTGATCTTGGAGAATTGACTTACAATGAACTATTCCAAGATCCTAAAACCTAAGCTTGTTGGTGCACCCTAGAAAAGAAAAGAGTGTAATTCATTTTAATTAGCGTTGATTTTAGTTGGCTTTATTACTCAAAAATAGGATATGGTCGTGCAACTAGTGGTGTTATGACACAACATGAAGTAAAATGCACACCGTAACAATCAATGCAAATGCATTGTGTCCATGTAAACAGGGTATGCTACTATGTGAAATGCATAATTCTTCTTCAAATGATGAATGCAAATTTTTCCTATATGAAGTCTTGACTAGTACTCCAAAGAAAATCTAGATCTAGTGCAAGTACAATGCAAAGTGCAAAATGCAATGCATTATGATAAGCAAATGTTTTTGGATTTTTTGAAAATATAAGAGATGCAAAAAGAAAAAGAATGATTCTACCACCCCTAGACTCTGCAAGCACACATAAATAGCACCCAAGCAAAGCACTAAGGTAAAAGAACTCTAATGCACTAATCTCAAACAAAAAATCGAAAATGCCACGACAAGAACTTTCCTAAAAAAAAAAATTTAGGCTAAAAAAAAACTGTTTCTGGTTAGAAACAGAGGTCAAAACAGACTCAGGTAGTGCCAAAGGAGACTCAGGAACTAACAGCATTCACCCAGCAACCAATTATCATCCACAAAAAGGGAAAAACCAGGGTATACATGACTATTCGCAGTAAACCCACGTGTATATGCGGAAATCACAGAGGAAACCGCATGTATACGCAACTGTAAATCAAAAACCCGCATACAGGAAGAAAAAGTGCATAAAACAAGGCAAACAGACAGGCTAAGACAAACTTCACTCCAATAACACTCTACCAGGAATACATGCCCCCATACCCGACACAGAAACAAGAGAGAAACAGCAATTCAAATACATTGAATGCCGAGAAAATCACCCCCAAAGGACAACTACTAGGAACTCCCCAGCGGAGTCGTGAATTCTGTTACGGAGAGAAATTCCTATGGCTTGGGGTACCACAACAGACAGCTTTGACTCCAAAAATAAATCTTTCCCAATATGCAATAGAAATAAAATGTCTAACACTAAAGGATCAGACCTCGTACCTTATTCCAGACGGTTGAAGTAGATCCCCATTGAGCTTTCCAATCTTCAACTTGAATTGATATAATACTTCCTCAACAACAAGTAAACAATACAAGCATACTATATATCATGGTGTTAGATCTATTCTATCATATATAATCAATAATGTAAAAGAATTTGACATATTCCAATGGATACAATATTCAATCAAATACACATCAATGGACAGGAAAAGATAGTTCTTATTAATATAAATCAGAGATTACAAGATAGATACAACCTCTGACGGCACGTCTGCGAACCGGAGAAACTGAATCCCCCACTTGGGCCTCCACCACCTCAATCCTCCATCTCACAATAGCAAGCTCACTAGCAAAAGGCAAGCTTGGGAAGAACACAAAAGTGCTCCAAAGGGACAAAGGGATGCAGACTCAAGTATAAATTCCGGCAACAATGGACTATAGTTTCTTTGCTTTCAATCTCTCTATATGCCTTCAATGTACCAAGGGGTTCCTTATATAGCTTCACAAGGGATAATGAAGGGCCAAATATGAGCGATCTCAAAGCATATGGAAGGCCAGGAGTCGAATGAGTCGGATCCATGTCAAGGAAAACTCCAAAAGGATTTGGATTATGTACACATCCTGATGTATGCGGTTATAGGGGTCAAACCCGCATATGTACGCGGTTATCGGGTAAAAATCCGCCTATATTATTTTTCATATAGTTTTAGGGATGATCAAGGAAACATCAAAGGATAAAATATGGTCCATGGGGTCTAAAGAGTCTGCAGCGGGATAGGGGAAGGCCATACAAAGTGTGATTCACCTAGAGTGGTGAAATCCGCTATAACAGCCATGTCAAGTTGAGGTTCTATGACCCACATGGGCACTCCAGCCTAGTCATAAAACCACATATGCACATACATCATTTCTGTTGTGCTCCCATTCATTGAATGTGGACAGGAAAGTTGACTTGGCATGCTAGAGTGGGATTTTTCCCAAAATTGGCTTGATTTGGTGCAATTAATGTTGCATTGAGAGTCTAAACCATGATTTTTTCTACACCCACACTATCCAAGGTGTAATAATTGACCCAAAACACATCATCCATTCCACTTCAGCAATTTTTGGCCATTTGGAGAGATTTGGGATGATATTGGCCCACCTAGGGGGGTTTGATGCCAATTTGGCAATTTTGGAATTTTTTCTCACAATTGGCTTCCAAATCCATTTGAAACACTTATGATGTATTTATAAAACTATTAATAACAATTTCAGAGTTATACTTTCCAAAATTATCTTGTTTCCAACTATCATTGTGTGTAATTTAACTATAATTTGATGGTTTTTTCCAAGTCTTGCACCCAAATTTGATTTGTGAACCTCACTAATGCTCTTGGATTCTCCTGTGGTTTGAATTAATGAATTTCTGGTTCAAATTTATCACATGGTATCAAATATGGTTGGATATTTTTGAGTTGCAAACCAAATTCTTAGTGGATTTAAGCTTCCTTGTTAGTGAATTCCAGATAACATCGAATTGATCTGCGTAACCCAGTTATCAATTTCACCACCATCAATGTAGGTAGTAATGGAGGCTACCCACATCATGATAACACCTTTCAACTTCTTTGAATGGAAGGAAGAGATGGTGATTCAATTGAGAGCCGGGCGTTTTAGAGTTACTATGGGCACTGAAGTGGAACCAAATTCTGTTGTAGAAAAAGCCAAGTATTTTAAAAAATTGGATGAAGCATATGGTTTTTTGTGTCTGAGCATCTCAAGATATTTTTTGTTCCACCTTGACAGTTTGACATCACCAAAGGAGGTTTGGGAGAAACTTGAGTCTCTATTTGGAAAAACTGATGAGCTACATGGTCACCAGCTTGAGAATGAGATGATAAGCTTGAGCCCAGTGCACTATGACACCATCCAGGACTTCTTAACCAAGTTCAAATCACTTGTATTGCAGTTAAAACAATGTGGGATTGATCATAAGTAATATCAACTGATCTTGTCTATACTTTCAAAGTTGGGGCCAGAGTTCTTAGTCTTTGTGAGCACATTTCACTCAGGAAAACTCACCCTTCGAAACTGGAAAATGCCAAGTCTGGAAAATTTTATGGAGTCACTCACTCAAGAGTAGGACAAATTGGTTCAAATGGGTTCCATAAAGACCAAAGTTAAAGCACTAGAAGTGGGGGTTTTGAATTCAGCAAAGGGAAAACCCAAGTCCAAGAATTCAAAGTTGTCAAACAAGAAGAAATTAGAAAAACCTAAATCCAGTGAGGGAGCTATGAGTCCACCCAAAGAAAAGGAGAAGAAAAGGAAATAGAAGGCCAAATGCTCTTATTGCCAAAAGGGATGGAATCCAGAGAGCTCATGCATGAGAAAACCATAGACACCATGGCGCAGCTGCTGGAAGAACTACATTCCAATTCCTCACAGCTCTAGGAAGAAAGATCACAACTCCAGTTCAAGTGAAGGCAAGGAGAAATGTCATGCATTGGTGGTAGGTACTTCTAGTTCCTCGTCTTTTATTATTGATTCAGGTGCTTCTAGGAATATGGTATCTAGGAGAGAATTCTTCTCCTCCATGAGTTCGAGTGCTGGCCCAGGAGTTTGAATGGGACATAATTCTAAACTCTAGACCAAAGAGATTGGGAGAATTGATTTAGACCATGGGTTCTTCTGTGATGTACTGTATGTATCAGACCATGCAGAAAATTTGATATCAATCTACTAGATGACCCATATAGGAGAGAAAAAAAGAGTAATCTTTACTCCTGACTCTGTAGAGATTTCTGAAATCTCAACAGACCAAGTTGTTGCAGTTGGGTATGCTGATCATCAAGAGAGAATGTACAAATTATCTAATTTCCTACCTACTTCCAGTGATCAAACACTTCACTCACATGCCAATGAATTTTCCAAACTATGGCATGAGAGGTTTGGCCACATGAATTACAGATATCTCCAAACATTGCACAAATAAGGAATGGTGGAAGGTCTTTCACAAATTCAACCATCTACTGGAGCATGTATTGGATGTGTGATTGGGAAGCATCCTGAGAAAATCTACGAGAAGGGGAAGGAAAGGAGAGCAACACAACAACTTGGGTTGGTGCATTATGATCTGATTGGTCCACTACCCACTCCCTCATATGGTGGATCTAGTTATGTGCTTACATTTATTGATGACTACTCTCAATTTTGTTGGGTGTATTTTCTGAAATTAAAATATGAGGTGTTTGAGTAACTCAAAGTTTGGAAAGCACTAGTAGAGAATCAGAGTGGGAAGAAGATCAAAGTCCTTAGGATTGATAATGGAAAGGAATACATGAATAAGAACCTACAACAACTTTGTGAGGAGTGTGGCATCCAAATGCAGCACTCAGCTCCCTACACACCACAGCAAAATGGTGTGGCAGAGAGAAAGAATAGATCTCTCAAAGAGATGGAAACTTGCATGATAGAAGTGAGGGAACTTAATCCCAAGCTATGGGATGAAGCCATCAGCTGTTCTTCTCACATTCAGAATAGAGCCTTCCACAAATCAGTGAAAGGGATGACACCCTGTGAAGCATGGTTTGGTGAAAAACCAGATGTCTCAAATTTCAGGATATTCAGGACAAAAGCATGGGCAAGAATACCTTTAGAGAAGAGGAAAGCCTTGCAGCCACAATGAAAGGAGTGTCTCATGGTTGTATATGGTGAGGAAACCAAAGGGTACAATATCTTTGATACATCCATCGACAAAAAATTTGTTGAAAGAAGTGTCAAATTCGAAGAAGACCCAATTCCAGACTTTGAACTTGCACCGGGGGATTGTTCTTTTCCTCAACCATTTGAAGATGTAAGTGATGACACATGCTCTGTTTTTTCTGATAATTTTGATATGAATGTTTCTGAAGATGATATTGCTGTATATGACTCACCATCTAGGCCCAAATGGGCTGAAACAATTGTGCAAGCAGTCGGGGAATTGGCAGGCAATCCCCAAGAGCCTAGGAGAACTAGATCACAAACTAGTAGGGCTTCATTTGCTAGTGATAGTTCTCTTTCTGAGCACTATTACATGCTGATACATTTTCACCCACAGACATATCAGCAAGCTTATATAGACCCAATATGGAATTCAGCAATGGAAGTCCCTCTAAGAGAAGAATACATGGGAATTGCTTCCCCTTCCTCCCAAGAGGAAAGTTGTTCAATGTAAATGGGTATACCAGACCAAACTTGCTGCTGATGGTTCTGATATAAAACATAAGGCTAGTTTAGTGGCTAAGGGATATTCTTAGATCCATGTATTTGATTACACAAAGACCTTTGTACCGGTTGCAAAGATGGACTCAATTAGACTAGTTCTTGCACTGGCAGCTAGTAAGTGTTGGGAGGTTCAACACATGGATGTAAAGATTGATTTCTTGCATGGTGAACTACATGAGGATATATATATGCAACATCCTAAATTTTTCCAATAGGATCCTTCATTGGTATGTAGGGTGAAAAAATCATTGTATGGACTCAAGCAAGCCCGCAGGGCTTGGTATGCAAAAATGGATGCTTTCTTGCTTTCAATTGGCTTCATAAGATGCAAATCAGACCCTAATGTGTATTTACAGAAAAATGATGTTAACTTGCAGGGCATTGTTATTTATGTTGATTATCTTCTTATTACAGGTTTCTGCACCAATTCAATTGGCCAAATTAAGAACTCTTTGCACAGTGAATTTGCTATGACAGACCTAGGATTGCTAAGGCAATTTTTNAGTTAGACACACTATGCTTCAGAACTTCTAAAGAATTTTAATATGGCTTAGTGTAAGGCATACAAGTATCCCTTTCTTTCTTGTATTAAATTGTATGAATTTGCCAATTCCCCAATGGTGGATATCACACTGTACAGGAAACTAGTGGGCAGCTTGCTCTACCTCACTCATACATGACCTGAATTGTCTTATGCTGTGAGTTTTGTAGCAAGACACATGCACCAGAAACATGAGATCCATTGGAAGGCTAATAAAATAATTCTTTAGTATCATGTCCAAGGAACTAAGAAATTCAGAGTACATTACACAGCTAGTTCCTCACTTCAACTAGCTGGATTTTCTGATTCAGATTGGGCCGATGATCCAATTGACAGAAAGTCAACATCAGGTTTTGCCTGCATTTTTGTTGAGGGTCCTATTTAATGGTCAAGTAATAAAATCACACCATCTCACTTCCATCAACATAGGTCGAATATAGGGCAACAGTCAATGCTACAACTCAGTGTGTTTGGTTGTAGGGAATTCTTCTGGAGTTTGGTGTCACGATTGATTCTCCAACCAAAATTTGGGTGGATAATCAAAGTGCCATCAAGATACTATTGATCCATTATATAGGCATAGTACAAAGCACATAGAGATTCACATGCATTACATTCGGGGATTAGTGCATGACAGGGTGATCTCACTGTAGTATTGCCCATCCACCGAGGAAACTGCCGACATTTTTACCAAGGCTTTTGCTGAGAAGAACTTAACCTACCTGAGATATTTTCTTGGGGTGAGTTAAGGATAGTAATTTTCTGTTATATCATTGCAGGTCCATCCCCATGTTCATTCTTGAGTGGAGATTTTTCCCATGTGGTTTTCCTTCTTTCCTCGGTTCACATGGACAAATAAAAATTGAAATTTCTGATTATGTACATGAGGTGATTTGAGCCATTGTTTCCAAGGCCTTCATAATTTTGTGAGAATAATTAGTTGTTGGATTAAGGGAGGGTGTTAGAACAATAATCCATAATTAGTACCTTAGTTACACTAATTAGTCAATTTTATTGCTTTTTCAAGCTTTAATATACTATGAGGTGGACTAGGGGTGCTTAGGTGGAAATATGCCATGTTAAGTTGAGGTTCTATGACCCACATGGGTACTCCAGCCTAGTAATCCAGCCACATATGCATAGCCATCATTTCTGGTGCACTCGCATTCATTGAATGTGGACAGGCAAGTTGACTTGGGGTGCTAGAGTGGGATTTTGCCCAACTTTGGCTTGATTTGGTGCAATTAATGTTGCATTGACAGTCTAAACCATCCACTTTTCCACACCCACACATTCCAAGGTGAAATAATTGACCTACCACACATCATACATGCCACTTCATAAATTCATGGCCATTTGGAGAGATTTGGGATGATATTGGCCCACCTAGGGGGGTTTGATGCCAATTTGGGAATTTTGGGATTTTTGCTCACAATTGGCTTCCAAATCCATTTGAAACACTTATTCTGTATTTATAAACCTGTTAATAAAAATTTCAGAGCTAGACAAACCAAAATTATCTTGTTTACAACTATCATTGTGTGTAATTTAATCGTAATTTGATCGTTTTTGCTGAATATTACACCCAAATTTGATTTGTGAACCTCACTAACGCTCCTAGATTCTCCTGTGGTTCGAATTACTCACTTTATGGTTCAAATTTATCACAAGAAATAAAGTAATTTAGCTTGATAAAATATTCCTAAGGCAAAAAAAATTTATAGTGAACAATATATTTTTTAATTTTATATTTTTATAATATGCATAGTCATATGTGTGTGTGTGTGTGTGTAATTTGATTGGGATGAATTTGCATAATATATTTAAAAATAACTTGGAAAAATAAATGTCTAGGTCATGATCCATATCTCAAACCACCACATAGTCCCTCTAGAAAGATGTTTAAACTACAATGATAATATGGGTTCTCTTAAGAGGTTTTTCATAGGAGATATGGATTTCAGGGACTACCTTTGTAAGGAGGAGAAATCATGGGAATTAAATTTAAATTAATATTCTAAGGCTCATGGGCCATGAATAAGGCTTTAAATTATCACAAAAACCTATAAAAGAGATATTCAGTATCTAAGTGGATAATGGTTTCATATGGTTTCTCTTATCCTTCTTGGAATAATAACAAAGGGTTTCAAGGCTTTGTTAATTGGTGTCAGAGAAAAATTCCTTTAATTTCTAAATGAAACTTCTAGGCACTAAGGGGCGTGAATAAGGTCCCAAACCATAAAAATTTCCTATATAGGAGGCCATTTTATTTAAAGTGGGATAAGGGAACCAATATCATCCTTTGTGGACTAGGTATTATGGGTCTAAAACCATTGTTTGGGGTAGGGCTAGGGGATATTGGAATTAGGCCCGAAATTAATATTCTTGAAATAATTGGCCATGATCAAGTCCTTGTAAGGAAAATTAGGCCATGTAAAGTGAATATTTAATATATAAGTGGGATATGGATGCAAACTTGATTTTTTGGATAGTATGGATGGGACATATGGCCTTGAAACCTTTACCGTAGTCAAAGGAAGACAAAAAGTACTTTACACTATAAATGTATCTATAGGGATATTTGGTTTTCAACATGACCGAAAAACACAATGCAATCCCTTTAGATGTTATCCTTAGCCTCCAAGTGGAATAATGGTATTATTATGAGGTCTTGCATGCAAGGGATGGGTCTTCAGGAGCTAGCTATGGTGAATGGAGGAAAATAAGGCCCTCTTCTTGTAGATGAATCCTATTGAGATTAGGGTCCATAAACACTGTCATAATCCATATAGCATGTCCTCTATAGGGGATCATTTTCCTTCAAGTGAGATATGGGTACCATTATGTCATTTTATGCACTATGGATACATCTAAAATAATTAACCATGTTCAAGGAAGAAATAGAGGGAATTAGACACTAAATGAAGATTCTTGGGCTAATGGGATATGATAAAATACTTTAACTACAACACCAAACCTATAAACGGGATCTTTTTGTATGAGTGGGAATCAAGGTGGGGGTACCATTAGGATATTATGTATATCAAGAATTGGTTTTAAGGATTAACCACATTTTGGGAAAGAAAATAATGGAATCCTTAATTCGTAAATGAACCTTATAGGTATTACGGGATATAAAAGATTCTTTAAACCACCACAAAAGCCTCTAGAAATTACATTTATTCTTGAATGTGATATATATCATATTCATACATTTTGCACGCAAGAGATGGCTCTTGTGCCTTTAGCCAAGAATGGAAATTATGTTGCTCTGATCCCTAAAATAGACCTCAAAACATGGCATATACCCATATCATTGCCTTGTTGGTGAGATTTGGGAATCATTAAGAGGATTTTCATACCAAGCATGGGTTTTGGGGCCTTAACCATGGTTAATCTAGAGGAAAGAAAGGGTCACATGATATAATTAACCTTATAGGAATCATAATCCAATAATGACACCTTGAACAACCACACAAATCCATTATATGGAATCTTTAACCTTAAAAAGAGATTTTCCACTATTAGAAAAGTTTAGATGTAATGGACGGGTCTAAAAATATTGACCATGGTACTTAGGGAAAATAAAGGATTTCATGGCATAAATGAAGGTTTTACATCTCATGATTCATGAAAAACCCCTTGAATCACTATAGAGTCCATTTAGAGGGTATGGTTTGGCTTCAAATATATTGTTCCAAGGTAGCATGTATATTGTTCTCAGAAGATATTTTTTTCCATATAATATTTATAGTTGAATTGTTCAATTCCAAGTGATTTTATTATTAATCATTCATGAAAAACAAGGATTGAAAAATTGTAACATCCCCGACCCTCTGATCGGCGAAGAGGACGCTACCGAACCATCAAAAACCTCTGGGAAACTAGTCCCATGAATAAGAACATGCATATAATGCTGAAATAAAATGCTTAAAATAGAAAAAATGCAAGGATGCATAATTACTCAACATACAGTGGAAGCAAACATACATTTGAGCATCAACATGTTCATCTTTATTCATTAACAATAAATATAACTGTAGAGATGAAATGGTTAAGAATGCTTATATTATAAATATCTCGTCCCGCGACCAACTATGTCGCTGCAACGTTCCACCCAACCATAGGCCAGGGTGCTCATCAATCTCTCAGCAACATTGCCACCCCCAAGCTGGGCATGATTCCCCAAGGAATAAGGGACTACGTAGGCTTACACATAGACAAGGATACACAATATAGCCAAGTCAACATAGTTGGATTTATCAAGACGTCAAGGAGCTAGGAAAGGATGAATGCTAAACTGGTACGCTCATGGAAAAGCCAAGGATGCCTACACCAGAGCTAGCCTAAATTCTAAGACACCCACACACACCTGACACCAAGAATCTGTCCCTTCTCTACTTCACAGTCCCTCAGGCTCTGATTTCCCTTGCCAGTGCTCTTCTGAGGTTGTGGAGAAGAAAGCCAACCATCTAAATCTTTCTATGTGGCTCCCAAACCTAGGTTTCTCAAGCATACCTGGCCTTCAATCCCACTCCACACAGTACGAAGACCAACCAATGCATACCCGTAGTAAAACAGTCAGTTCACAGCTCTGTGAAGAAAACCAAAGGAAACAGGGTGACAACCCAAATATGGTGAACATAGCTCAAGCCAAGCAAGGCAATTCATATTTATTCTTGGCCCTAGCATGGCCAAACAATGTAGCAGTACCCAAAAGATGATTGCATCCACAACAACAAGCAACATGGGGGAAAAACCACAACAAGCCACAGTTTCAGGGGAAGAACAACAACCAGTCTCACAACGAAGCCACGGGAACATTACACAGTCCAAAAATAGGAAGGTAAACAAATCCTCAGCCCGTGCCTAAGAAAGAACATACACATCGACCACAATTGGCAACAGACACAGCGACAAATCTGGAAGGAAACATACACCTACCACCAAAACCGGTATGGAACACATAGGCACATAGCCTTGAGCGTGAATGGCCCCTGTACACAAAAATCCTAAGTGATGGCCAAGATTTCTCTAGCTCCCTGCATGAGGAAAAACAACGCAAAATTTCTGTGCATGAGAAGTTGAGAGAATGACTCCCTAAATGAGGATAGGCAAAAACACCAAACAATGACCATGAATCCCCCATAGGAAATGTTGTCGTGGGAGAGTGGAGAGAATACCCCTCTATCCAAGTGACATGAAGAGGAAGAGTCCGCTGGTGGAGTGGGCACATGGGAAAGAACTGAAAGCCATGCCACACTGACCACTACTCAGCAATAACTGCCCCCAACTAACAGACAGCAGAAGTTTAAATGGGTGGTTGACACATGGTTTTTCCCCATAGGTCCAAGGTTTAACACTTCCCCCTGCCTTATCCTTAGGAAAATCATGCCCTTTTCATTAATGTTGCATTGTCGTAGCTGGCTGTAGGTTCATTTTAATTAATGTGCATATTTACATGATGCCAAAACTATTATGTGTCAGATAGCACGATATACCATCGAAAACGATCCCAATTGCCGAAACATAACACAACCAAATCAATGGTGGGGCTTTTGCCTTTAGCTCCACAACATGATTAATTACAATATATACATCATGTACCTTTTAATGCAACCGAGGTCAAAACCGGGGGTATTACAATCCCCTCCCCCTTGGAATAACACCATCCTCGTTGTTCCAATACATAGGAATACATATACAATTTGCACATCCAAAATTTCAAATTTTGCATATCTGTCCCACGTTCAATTATTTACTTGAACTTTCAAGACCAAGCTCGTCGGCCTCCACGAGCTTCTCTTGCTGGTTCTCATATTTCGGCTCATCCCCAAGTCTAGGAACTTTGTGGCTGCTACCCTCTTTGTGTTCCCTTGTTGGGCAGTCTCGGCAGTAATGATGTCCTCCGTATTTCCAACATTTCGCTGGCTGCTTCATCTTTACCTGCTCAATTTCCTTTGATTCTTCATGCCTGGAACGTTTCTTAATGGATCCCTTGTATGAATGTCCCATCATTGATCCACTTTCCTTTCCTTTACGGATTGCTCCCAAAAGGATTTTTTACCTCCTTTTTCAAACCAATAAAGTCTTGCAAAATATGGTGGTTCATCTCATTTTGCCTTTTCTATATCTTGAGCATCTCTCCAAGATTCTATTGGGTCTTGGCAATTGTTTGAAGAAGACTTCCATCCAAGTCCAACAGCTTTTGGTCTACTTCCATGATCAATGTGCACTACTGGATTTCACTTTTCTCACCTGTGAAATGCATCATTGAACTTCTGTTAGACCAAGCATAATATAGGCATTAAAATCAATCATTTAATTGCCCAGTTGACATGACAGTCCAAGTCTCATAAAGGAGACTTTCATATTCTTCATGCCTTCCCAACAGGCACATGAGCTCATTCATGTCCATTCTTGGGCAGGGAATTAACTATTCCAACATTCACAATTTACTTTAAGCAAATACACACATTCTATTTTCAGTCATACATGCATTCAACAACCTCTTGTTTTCATAATGCGTATATATATAATCAAAAGGCAAGAGAGAGTAGCAAGAGTTTTTCCCCTCTTTGTTTTGTTCCATCCTGGAATTCCGCACCATCGCTATGGCTTTTCATGCTCTTAGCCTCTTTCACTTCACCATGAATGCTAGACCAATCCCTCTTTGTCATGACACTTAGTGTCTCCGGTCTATTTTAGACCTCTCAACCATGGAGCCTCCCCACATGGTTTGTCTCGGCTGCTAGGAACTTCACAGTCTCACTAGCACCTTTTTCATTACTGCTCATTCTGAGCTCTTAAGGACAGTCACATGTCCACATGCACCCCTAGGATGCTCTCATAGTCCTCGCTCCCAGTGATACCTATATTCAAACATTGAATAGATTCACATGTTTAGTTTATTCTCAATGGTTTTCATCTCTTAAACAAGAGCTTAGAATATCATAACCAAATTATATGCACACGTATATTCATAAGTAAGAAATTGCAAAATAATCCAATACTTATCTGTATTGTGTGTTTCTTCTCTGGTCCATAGGATCCTGCTTCACTTTGCAAGCCTTGGGATTGCCTATGGACTTGGATGTTAGGTCAGCACACAGGCTGCTTCACAACATCCTTTTATATGTATCAAGCATAGTCAAGCCAACCTATAGTTGGGTTTATCAGACTGTCCAGCCAAGCCAATACACTACTGGGTTTATCAGGCTACTCAGCCAAGCCAACTAACAGCTAGGTTTATCAGACTACAGGTAGTCAAGCCAACACTGTAACATTTCCACAATTTCCACAACATCAAATAATTACACAGTCAAGCCAACCTACAGTTGGGTTTATCAGACCGTCCAACCAATACAGCTTCATGCCGACTGGGCTTGGAACTTTACCATTACCATATCTAGGTTTCATTTCCAGCAATGAGCTCCAATTCCACTACCCCATACAACACAAGAAACCACTCCCTTCTCTACTCTTCAGTCCCTCAAGAATGCCTCCTTCTCCGTGCTCTTCAGTAGAAGGTAGGATGATCCCAATCCATTGTCCATTTAGTGTGCAACACCAGACTGCATCTGCTTATCCTGACAACACAAGTAATATAAGCAAACTCATTAGCATTATTTCTCTAAAACTATAATCATATTCCATATCATTCACTATCAAGTATTGAGACACCGGGAGTGCGTCCACTCCCTAGGATGTAATCAATATTGAAAACCCTTTCATGATCCGACATCAGGAAAGTGTGCACCCCTTTCTGATGTGTGCCATGTAGGCCCTATTCATACTCAAGCAATCTACCATAATGGAAATAAAATCAAAACATGCTCTGCATTTTGAATTTAACAATTTGACATGCATATTCTTAGCTAGGGTCACAGAACACTTATCCATTTGTCGAGGCAATATTCCTTTGTTAAGGAGGAATGGGGGCTCCCTTCTTTGAGTTGACAGTCCCTTGATTTTCCATCCCAAATCCTTTTTACATTTCATATCCACACATGTCTTACCAACATAATCTATACCATCTCACTCATGTTGCTTACCAAACATGTAGTGCAGATGAAACATTTCCAAAATGTCCAATCGAGTTTCACCCGAAACCCATTTCTAAGATAGGGGAGAACCTCGCCATAAAGTTTGGCTCCTGCAGGCCATCACACATGATCTTCCTGCAATGTGTACCCCTGGAACATTCATCAAGTATCCAAATAGTCAAATACAATCTGTATCTACTAATATAATCCAAATTTGATTGTTCCATAACCAAGCAATGACATTAGTAATTAAATTCAATAGGAATTTTCAACTCTGTCTACTACATAAATTGATTTGCTTAGCAATGAGGTGATCCTCATTTCTGGGTCTCTTGTAAGCAGCACCACTATGCCCATTATTATTTTATGCTTAATAGCATAACATGAACACCCACTTACAATGCGTCCTCCTGACACAATTCTATGCAAGCAAATAGTGATTAGTAGTTGTCAGCAATTTCTCAAATATGAAATTTACAAATTTAAATTGACAATTCATTCAGCATATAAACTATTTTCACAACCATGGGACTCTTCTCATGAGGTTTGGCTCTTTCACATGGTATATTCTGGTCTTTGTCATGGTCTTACCCATTTTTCCATGCCCCAACAATCTACCTGAAATCTGAACTTCAATCAGCGAAACACTTGGTAAGTCTTGATGCATATAACTTTTTCATCGTTTAAATTACAAGATATAGTCTCCTCATTTATGCAATTTAAATGAAATGTTTAGATACTCCTTACTTCACAAGCGTATCATTTGTACCACCTTTCCCTTCCATAGAGCATTTCCAACAGCCAATCGATCATGACTACCCTCTTCATGCACTTACTATCCTGCATCCATAATATCTCTTGAAATGGTTCTAGAATTATCATCAATTCATCATTTCAGCCATTAGTTATTCATAATGACACATGCACTATCTCAATGCATTCAGGAAATGCAACACAACATTTGCACCCATACTTATGTATGCATATCTACAACATTTACTCATACTTTTCATATGCATCTATTCAATGCATAACCACAAGATTTATGAAATATTTTAATGCATATCCACTCAATTCTACCTTGCATTGATTCAGGAATACTATGCATTCAAACATACCATGCATGGCCTAACCATGACTACTTCATATAGGATGCATTACTATAATCAAGACCATCGATACTTACCTCCTTTGGGATACTAAGCTCATAACAGCATATATAGGCATGACACATTTCTATATGAATGTAGTATAAATTTAAAATACCCACATGGTATGAGACCTCTTGCTTTTACCACTCCATGCAATTGTTATAATTAAACCATTACCTGCATGGATCCTATTTACACCCTTGAAATTAACAGTTTGGTTGGTCTCTTGCAGGAGATTGCAGAATTCTCTCACCAACTTTTGATTCTAGACTTGTTGCCTGATCCCTTTCTCCATAGGGTTTCTGGTCACATTTGTCAGCATCAGCAACATATTCAGCCATGTCCATGTTGTCGTTGTTTTTCCCACTAATGCCAACACCAATGCAATAATTACCATTAGTGGTTCATTATAAATGTATAATTCTCACTACTCTTACCAACATGTAATATCCTATGCATGCAAGGCATATCATGATACATTTTATGTACAAAACTTATAAAATGTAATTATAATTAGCAAGATAGGGTTTAAGGAAATTTCTCTTTTCAATTCCCTCATCGTTGCATGGAACTCCTTTTCCACACAATAGCTACTTTGAATTCATGGTCTTGCTACCTCTAGGCATGCAATTCCCGGATTTTCCATATCGACAGCAACACACTTTCCAAGCAACCACTAGTACCTTTCTGCTCCACATTCAAATTCTGGTGACTCTCCCTGGTTCCCTGCTGGATAAGCTTTCCAACGCCTATCCACATGCTTCATTCTGACCTCGGGTGTGAAAACCACACCACTTCTAAAATGATGATTTTCACCAATTTTAGGAAAAACACACAACTATATTTTTGGTTTGGAATGCTAACTTCAGCCACCTAGAATTATTCTTCCTTTTCAGCCCTGAAACTGCTGAAAAATCCACTAAAAAATAGTTAAAAATTGCTGAGAAATTCCTCTGAAAAAAAAAACCCAAAATTTCTTTTTTAGATCAGGTCTCTTCCCATATAAAATTCCAACACTTTGGGGATATAAGCAACAAATTTCTCCGGTGCTCATCGGTGGCCCTATCAACAATAATTTTCCACCGTATCAATGGCTCCATCAACTATAGTTTTCTGATGTGAGCCTTCCGGACCATTTATCAGCGAGGCCAAGGTTTGTTGCAGATCAGTAATCAAATGCACTGTGCATCGGGGGAATAGTCCCTTAGGTGGCCGCAATGGTGGGCAACTATCTCACTGTGGTTTTCACAGACCCTAATACTCCATCGGATGTCGGATGTTCTATCCACTGTGGCATCCACGGTTGTAGCAACTAACCACTCACTCATCGGACGGTTAGTCCCATAGTCTTCCACAATGGCGGTTAACAGATCCACTGCGGTGTCCTCGGTCCACAAACCCATCGATGGATTCGTCAACTAATTTTTGGAGATCCGATCCACTAGTCTTCCCCACCGAACCGGCGATTCAAACAACAACCCTTTCAGCGGCGTTGGTGACTGCGGCACTATCCGTCGGGCAAGAAAATAATGGAATCCTTAATTCGTAAATGAAACTTATAGGTATTATGGGATATAAAAGATTCTTTAAACCACCACAAAAGCCTCTAGAAATTACATTTATTCTTGAATGTGATATATATCGTATTTGTACATTTTTCACACAAGAGATGGCTCTTGTGCCTTTAGCCAAGAATAGAAATTATGTTGCTTTGATCCCTAAAATAGACCTCAAAACACGGCATATACCCATATCATTGCCTTGTTGGTGAGATTTGGGAATCATTAAGAGGATTTTCATACCAAGCATGGGTTTTGGGGCCTTAACCATGGTTAATCTAAAGGAAATAAAGGGTCACATGATATAATTAACCTTATAGGAATCATAATACATTAATGACACCTTAAACAACCACACAAATCCATTATATGGTATCTTTAACCTTAAAATGAAATTTTCCACTATTAGAAAAGTTTAGATGTAATGGATGGGTCTAAAAATATTGACCATGGTCCTTAGGGAAAATAAAGGGTTTCATGACAGAAATGAAGGTTTTACGTCTCATGATTCATGAATAACCCCTTGAATCACTATAGAGTCCCTTTAGAGGGTATGGTTTGGCTTCAAATATATTGTTCCAAGGTTGCATGTATATTGTGCTCAGAAGATATTTTTTCCATATAATAGTTATAGTGGAATTGTTCATTTCCAAGTGCTTTTATTATTAATCATTCATGAAAAAGAAGGATTGAAAAAATGTAATGTCCCCGACCCTCTGACCGGCGAAGAGGACGCTACCGAACCATCAAAAACCTCCGTGCAACTAGCCCCATGAACAAGAACATGCATATAATGCTGAAATAAAATGCTTAAAACAAAAAACATGCAAGGATGCATAATTACTCAACATACAGCAGAAGCAAACGTACATTCGAGCATCAACATGTTCATCTTTATTCATTAACAATAAATATAACTGCAGAGATGAAATGGTCAAGAATGCTTATCTTATAAATATCTCATCCCACAACCAGCTACGTCGTTGCAATGTTCCACCCAACCATAGGCTAGCGTGCTCATCAATCTCTCAGCAACACTGCCACTCCCGAGATGGGCATGATTCCCTAAGGAATAAGGGACTAAGCAGGCTTACATAAAGCCAAGGATACACAATACAGCCAATTCAACACAGTTGGGTTTATCAAGCCATCAAGGAGCTAGGAAAGGATGAATGCTAAACTGGTATGCTCATGGAAAAGATAAGGAAACCTACACCGGAGCTAGCCTGACTTCTAAGACACCCACACACACCCGACACCAGTAATCAGTCCCTTCTCTGCTTCACAGTCCCTCATGCCCTGACTTCTCTTGCCAGTGCTCTTCCGAGGTTGTGGAGAAGAAATCCAGCCATCTAACTCTCTCTGTGTGGCTCCCAAACCCAGGTTTCTCAAGCATACCCAGCCTTCAATCCCACTACACATAGTTTGAAGACCAACCACTACATACCCGCAGTAAAACAATCAGTTCACATGTCTGTGAAGAAAACCAAAGGAAACAGGGTGACAACCCAAAGATGGTGAAGACAGCTCAAGCCAAGCAAGGTGATTCAAAGTTGTTCTTGGCCCTAGCGTGGCCAAACAACTCAGCGGCACCCAAAATATGATTGCATCCACAACAACGAACAACACAGGGGAGAAACCACAACAAGCCATAGTTTCATGGGAAGAACAACAACTGATCTCACAACAAAGCCACGGGAACATTACACAGTCTGAAAATGGGAAGGTAAACAGATCCTCAGCCTATGCCTCAGAAAGAACATACACACCAACCAGAATCGGCAACATACATAGCCACAAATCGGCAAGGAAACATACACCCACCACCAAAACCGGTATGGAATACACAGGCACACAACCTTGAGTGTGAATGGCCCCTGCACATGAAAATCCTAAGTGATGGCCACGATTTCTCCAGCTCCTTGCGTGAGGAAAACAACGCATAATTCTTGTGCGTGAGAAGTTGAGAGAATGACTCTCTGCATGAGGATAGGCAAAAAGACCCAACAATGACCATGAATCCCCCACAAGAAATGTCGTCGTGGGAGAGTGGAGAGAATGCCCCTCTGTCCAAGCGACATGAAGAGGAAGAGTCCACTGGTGGAGTGGGCACGTGGGAAAGGACTGACAGCCCTGCCACACCCACCACTACTCAGCAATAACTACCCCCAACTAACAGACAACAAAAGTTTAAATGGGTGGTTGACACATGGCTTTTTCCCATAGGTCCAAGGGTTACCACTTCCCCCCCCTTATCCTTTGGAAAATCATGCCCTTTTCATTAACATTGCACCATCGTAACCGGCTGTAGGTTCATTTTAATTAATGTGCATATTTACATGATGCCAAAACTATTATGTGTCAGATAGCATGATATACCATCGGCAACGATCCCAATTGCCGAAACATAACACAACCAAATCGATGGTGGGGCTTTTGCCTTTAGCTCCACACCATGATTAATTACAATATATACATCATGTACCTTTTAATGCAACCGGGGTTAAAACCGGGGGTATTACAAAAATTGTGTTCAAGAACCTGTTGGGCTTCTATATTCATTGATGTGAATTTCATTCACTACTTTCTTAGGTTCTAATGTTGCTTGTATCCAATGGATTTTGCTTGCTAGTTATTGTTATAAATATGGAATGCCAATAAAAGGATTATGTGTTTCTATTGCATATTTTATATTATATCACCATAATACACTATATGGTTATTAGAGGTGAACTCAATGTTTGTTACTACCTTGTAATGTTTCTCATATTTTTACTTGTGGAATTCAGGAATAGAACACAACTAAGAATTGACTTAGCTATTTTTGACATAACACTTTATACAACCCAATATGAGGGGGCAATCTCATTACATGCTTAATGTGTATTTGACACATGGCACTTTAATAAAATAATAAAACATTAAGTAAACAAAATACAATGTTGACTCTAACTTAATAAATTTTCAACACACACACATGCACATAAACACATGTGTGCATGCACACATGTATTGCAATTAATTAAATCAAAATGAATTCATAAAAATTGGATACTTATTGCTCTTCAAATTTTTCTATGTCCAATTATTACATGTTATGGATATTATGGAATTTGTGTAATTGCCTCTTTTTAATTAACATGATCTTTTATAATCATAAGTCCTTTATGATTCTAATATCTAATGTAATTTTACCATGAGCATAGATCTATATTAAATGTTGATTTATCATGCGTTGATAGGGATCAGTTCATTCAAGGTGAAAATGTTTCCTCAATTTGTTGGACTTTAAAAATGTTTGCACCTAAAGGGATTTGATCCCTATTCTCCCATGATAGATCTGGAGTTAAGATCAATCTATGCTAGTAAAATAAATTCAATCCCAACTATCTATGGATTAAAAACAAACCTAACAGTCCATAAATTAAATCTGAAAACACAAGTATGTGGGGGTTAAAAAGATCATATAGACGAAATATGTCTTTTAAAGAGTAAACTTTTTAAAGCACTTTAAAAACGCAATTTGTTTTTAGAAAGGTTGATTTAGTAATAATTGAATATTGTTGGTGTATTCAAAGTAGCATATTTTTCTTAATATAAAAACTCTATAATGATCAAGAAACGTATAAACAATTTATTAAACATATAAACAATTTATTAAACATATTTTATAAATATTACATTGATGCACATTACAGCCAACTTATGGAAGTTTGATTAGTCTTCAAATAAAAAAAACATATAGAGTTTGCACCTTTCTATCCACTTGCTCATTTTTCTTAGGGAGTGTTGAGAGTAAACATTAAAGAAAATACAATAACTCTTGATTATATGATCTTTATGATAAATAAACCTAAAGAAGAAAGGACTTGGAGTAATATCACCTTAGTAAGATCTGGATCCACTATTATATTATTTATTCCCAATTACTTCCTTTAGGTTAATGCAAATTTTCATGCTTTATGTTAACTAAATTCAACATGTAGATCTAAAAGGGTTTCTATTTAGTTTATTTCTCTTTGTTACTGTTCTAGTGGTCCTTCAACTAGCTCTTTTCAGTTCTCTTTTTATCCCTTAGATATTGGTTACTAGAGACGAATCGGTAGGCTACATTGTAACAAAAATATCATCCTCAGGAATTTTCAGCATTCAAGATCATCGTCTAAAGGAAAAATCCAAAATTGAACTTACATGTAGAGTAGAGTGATTGAATGTGAAATTCATAAAATACTTTATGAAATCATTGTATAAAAATATTGAAGTTAAAATTTCAAATGTCATCCGCCGTGACTATAGGAGAGATAAATAAAGGATTCAAACTGATAAAATAAAGTTTGTTGAACCAAAAATGGAGGAAGGTTATGCATAGGTCTAAGAGAGATATAGGAGAATAACACAATGTATAAGGATAGTCAAACTTGCAAAAGAGGGTGAGTGAAATTTGATGTTGGTTTCTCATGAGGTCCAAGCGTCAATGTTAACTAGGAAAAATAACAATTTGTGGACTTGGAGTGACAATTTGAGGTAGTTTACAATAATTTGAATATGATGTAAGAAGACGAAATGTTCGAAATTCAAAATACATAATTTTTATTTATCATTTTCTTTCTATGATCTTGTGGAATTTTAAATTTTTTAATAGTTATATGTTATTTTTCCTGCAAAATATAATGTACATATTACTCTTAGTGCAAGTGTTGACTTCCTAAATGATGGATTTTTCATTAAAGAAATTGAACAACTATGGAGAAGAAATTGTTTTTGTGCACAAATATTATTTCTAACTATTTAATGTTAATTTCTTTTTTCAATTATGAATTCATTGTTGGAGTCTTTGAATGTATTTAACAAAACCAAGAAAAATACGCAAGTCAATAAAATAATTTAGGACAAAAGGAATCTACATAGTGATATCTATATATGAGTATAATTTTATTGTGATGGCTTTGTGTGATCTATTTAAAATTAACTTGGAGAAAGGATATGTTAAGAAACATTTGAACAAATGAAAGTTTTATTGGTTTCGTCATACTTAAATTTAAATAAACCATGTCAACAAATATGTGGGTAAGTGGAAACATTTACATGGAAGAGAAATCAAATTTCAAATAACAAGAGGCATTATAAAATGTGGGCATGCATGACACCTATTATAAAACATCTTATATTTAATTAAAAATGAAAAGAACTTGGGTGATGCTTTGGTGGGTGCAACAAGATGATGGACTTTTTAGATGCAATCCTGAAATGTCATATAACAAGTAGGTTAAGCTATGAAAAACACACATGCATTTTATAGAGTCAAAACATGCACATGTCTTGGAGAAGAAAAATGTACATGTGTTATGGAGAAGCAAACTATGCATGTGTTATGGAGAACACAAAAATGGGTTTGGTGCATGGCTAGGGAAATGCATAAAAACAATAATTTTCATCATCAATACTTTTGACCTATACTAATATTTTAGCATCATCAAGAACAACACCTAAAACAACCATGCCTAACCTCCCAAGAGCATAGTTTTTTATTTTGTTGTAATATGGACACCATCATGAGGATTTAAGAACTAATTATGGTCCATAGTCCCCTGACGATGCTTGGGGGAGGAAACTCAAGATTTATGCCCTAAAGGTAGTTTTTAAGGTTTGAGTTCTATGAAAAAGGCGCCGAACCTGCACATAGGACCTCTATATGTGATATTTTTCATTTAAGAGAGAATGTGCATTGCATTAGAATTATTTTGACACTAGGAACATATCCATATACATGTCTTAGGGAGGAAACCTAGTCTGTGGGCCTTAAAGGGATTGTATAGACATATAGTGCCAAGAACAACACCTTGAACAAACACACATGATCTCTTAATGGTATCCTCAACCTTTAAGTTGGGAGATGGCCATGATTAGGGGTTTTTTAGCCTTAGATATGGACAATAATTTGTTAATCATAGTTGGTACATAAAAATTTAATTTTTAGGTTGTAAACCAACTTTTAGGGTTCAAGGTCCATGAACGACACCTTGATTCACCATAGATGACCTCTCAAGTTGATATTTTTCATTTGAATGGGGATATGGGAACCATTATAGGTTTCTAATTACTATGTATGTGTCTTGGGACCTTAGAAATAATAAGGGGAGGAAACCTAATCCTTAGCCCTTAGAAGACGCTTGAAGGCATCTAGAGCCAAGAATGGTGTGTTGAACAACCTCAACAGAGCCTTCCATGGTATCATTTACCTTAAAATTGGGATGCTAGTTCCATTAGAAAATTTTTAGCACTAATTAAAAATATTAGGCCCCTTGACATGAGTGGGGGAAAACACTCGGTCCTTAGGGCTTAAAGGAAGTTGTTAACCATTTAGGGGAAAAATTGATGCCTCCAACCACCACAATTGACATTGAAAGTGGATCCTTTCAATATTAATGGGGATATGCATTCCATCATCATTTTTTTATCACTAAGTATGCTTCTCAAGGAAATGCACATGGTCAGGGGAGGAAACTATGGACTTAGGCCCTAACTAAAGCTTCTAGGAATCTAAGGCTAGGAAGGATGCCTTAAAAAATTACACATGGAATATAATAGGTATATTTGGACTATGAATATGGATGTTAGTGGAATTATGTAGTTTTAAGCAGTAGTTATGGTACCTATGAGACATAATTGAGGGAATATGCATGTTCCTTAGGACATAAAAGAGTATTTGAGGAACCCTTATTAATGAACAATTCCTTGAAGCACCAGACATGGCCTATTCAAGGTATGATTTGTCTCCGAGAAAATATACACATTCCTTCAAGAGGTTTTCAACATTAGATATGGGTATTAATGCCTCAACATGGTTAAGGGAGTAAATACAATACTCGATCCCTAAAGCATATTTTTGGAATTTATGGTTAGGCATGTCCCTTACTCACTACCGCTCTATTCCTTAATCACTATCCCTCCCTGCCTTTGTATTTCCATCTCTCTCTTTATTTATGTGTTTATGTGTGTATCCCCCCCCCCCTCTCTCTCTCTCTCTCTCTCTCTCTCTCTCTCTCTCTCTCTCTCTCTCTCTCTCTCTCTCTCTCTCTCTCTCTCTCTCTCTCTCTCTCTCTCTCTCTCTCTCTCTCTCTCTCTCTCTCTCTCTCTCTCTCTCTCTCTCTCTCTCTATGTGTGTGTGTGTCCCCCCCACTCTCTCTCACACAGCACCCCCCTCTCTTTCTATCTCTATGTGTGTGTGTGTCCCTCCATCACTCCTCCTCTCTCATAACCTCTATCCACTTTATCGATACCTCCCTCATTATCCCTCCCTTCATAACTCTCTCTCTCTCTCTCTCTCTTCCCTTCCCCTCTCTCTCAAACATAATCTCTATCTATGTGTGTTTGTGTTCCCCCCCCTCTCTATCTATATATATGTGTGTGTTTCAATCACTCACCCCCCCTCTCTCATAAAATATATTCACCTTCTCTATACCTCCCTCATTATTCATCTCTCCATCACTCTCTC
>LPNX010094890.1:177480-299232 GCA_001517045.1 Pseudotsuga menziesii
AATATTAGCGTGTTTTGTAATTAAGAAATGATCAAGTGCTATGTAAATAATAAGCGCTAGACCATTTTGTAGAAAAAAAATGCTTCAATGCCTCTATTGACACCAAAGGCATGAAAAAAAGTTTAAAGTTAAATTTAAAGTACAAGGATTCCTTAGCACCTAAAACATGCCTTCTCACATGCATATGTGGCATCCATTATCTGACATGTTTGGTTTAGATTCTGTTTTGGAGTTACCAACCTTGTGCTATGGACTATGGTAAACCATAGTTAGTTGGGCATTTCCTCCATTTTCTAAGTATATATGTCTTTCGCCACTCTTTACAATATGATAGACACAATCACTTTTTATGAAATTTTAGACATAGATAACATTTTTTTCTGCACATTCCAAATATGTATTTTTTCATTTTTTTTCCTAATTTTCTTTTATCATGACTCCTTAACTCAAAAAACATACTATTAATGTTTCTTCCATAACTTTTTTGTTTCACAAGAATTTAAAAAAAAATTATATGTTGCACTACTAGACACCGACCTCTACATGCTATCAAAAATCCATTTATGAATCATTGCATTAAGACCTTCAAAACCTACACCCACACTTGACGTACCATTTTCGAGGTTTGATCACATAGATAATTAAAAAAAATAAAATTAAAAATTTTATTTTCAAAAAATAGTCACTGCACTAGTGCTACTTGTTCTCTATAGGCCTACCGATTTTTGTAGCATGAAACCATCATTTAGGCACTCAAAGTCTATACCCACAAAGACATATACTTTATCATTTACTAAAAAAGTAAAACATGGTTGTTAGAAAGGATGAAGCTTGACATAGTTATGAAAGTTTTGAGTACATAAATTTATATATTCATAAACTTTATTTAATTTCCTACATTTCATCTTTTTAATCGAAGTAATTTATCTAAGTATCTCAAAAAATCCAAGTATGTTGAGGGATGCATGATTTTTTGTTTTCTATTGCATCTAATGCGCCAAAAGTGACCCTCATCAAGGGTGTCCCCTCCTTTTATCACTAAAATGTCAATAGGAGAAAAATTGAAACTAGATTTTGGACATTGAATTTGACAAGTATTAAAATCATCTTAAGTTTCAACAGTTTGATTATCTAGAAATTTCGGTCATTTATAATCCCTATAAATCTCTATGATAAATATTTTTTGTTATCATTCATACAAGATGTCCCCTCCTTCTAGCACAAAAATTCTAACATAGGTCAATTCTCTTTATCAATCAAATAGGATGACTAGAGAAAATGTTGGGATGCCATTCAGCATACGGCCGCAACAGAGCTCCGGATTCGAGAAAATGCATTGGCTTACCAGGACACAAAGAAGACAAGGAAGGAGAAAGAGCGCAAGGTCCTCCTTAGGGAAAAGGACCAAGATATCGAGACGCATGAACAAAGTCGGCTTACACTAGCGGAATACATCAAAAGGGAATTCGCGGAGTTCCCGCCGGAAGAAGGCCATGAAGATGAGGATTCAGCTGCAAAGCTTGGCCGGCTGTTAAGGATTATGGCGGATCTTAGGAGATAGTTCAAGGAGATGAAAGCGTAAAAGCATCCAAGAACACCTCCTGAGGTGTTAGCAGAGCATAGAACAACAACATCTAAGGCTGTTGGCAGGATCAAAGAGGGAGGGAAGCTTTGCACATAAGCAGTCGATTCCATCTCTGCGATGTGAGGATTGCTTCTAGAAGATGAGACAACGGTAAATTTTGCAGAGGAAGCACGCCAAGCCGACTTAAAAATTGCAACAGTGAAGGAAGACATGAAAAGGTTGTCACTTAAAGAGAAGATTACCAAGGTCGTCGAGCTGAAGAAGCTACAACAGGAAGTCCGAACTCTCCACGACCAAGAGCGAAAAATAAATGATGAAGTTGCGAAAAAACAAACAGAAGTCGAAGGGGTTATAGGGATCCTTCATCTTGTACAGCAGAAGCTCCAGTAGATCACTTAGGAGCTAGAAGAGGTACCATAGGAACATATCAGTTCTGACCATGTGGAAAAATTGGAAAATCAAGTGGAGGAGGTCATAGAAGAAATTTCTTGGATGCAAGAAATTGTGAAGTATTTTCAGGACAAGGTTGGTCCAGTGGCATATCTTGTGCTAGAGACATGAGTTTGCAGGAACATAAATTTTGTAGAGAAATCAATTTTTCTTAGTGACTTGGGATGATCCACATGTGAGTGTTGGGGGCATGTTGGGCCAGGAAAAGTGCACAAGGAAGAACCAGAAGCGAAAGCTCAAGAGGAAAAGTGAGCACACAATGAGATAAGAGAAGGTAAAGGATGTAAATCAAGCACAAAGGAGAGAAAGTTGCGATGAGGATCATTGTGACGAGGAAAGGCAGATCCAATTCAGTGGAAGAGGCATGTATAAGAGTTAATGCTGAGCAGGTGCAAGTCAAGGAACACTACAGAAGGATGAGCCAACTAAAGAGTAAAGAATAGTTTTGCATCTAGTTATGACCTGTATGAGTAGGCCGAAAGACATTTCCACGGCTAGTAATGGCTATGGTTAATGTAATATAGGACTTTTGTGGCTAGTATGGCCTATCATCAATGAAATAGAAGATATTTTGTAGCTACTTTTGTCTGTAATAACTAAGTTGTACTCTGTCTACCCTACGCGGTCTTGTAATATCTATAAGTAGGAGGAACCTGCTTTGTATAAGGGTTAGCTTCAAGAAAAAGTTTCAAGTTATCTTTTCTGTTAGCTCCAGAAGGATTGTAGTAGTTGATTACGAACTTAGAGAGAAGTCTACTAGTAGAAGGTTGTTGAGCCACGGATCTGCAACTAAGTGCGTAGACCATCTTATAGATTCATTCTGCATCTGAGTGCGCAGATAGTAGAGTAGAAGAGTCAATCTAGGATGTGTGTAGGTTGGTAGGAGTATATAGAATAATAACCCAGAGATCATGAGAACAAGAAGAGTCTAAGCTAAAAGACATATCTTAAAACAGTCCATGAGTTACAGACTGCAAGGTGCTACCTATATTTATCATGCCAGATGAAGAGCACCTTGCTAGTTTTTCCCAGATAGGTTTCCACATTATTTCCTAAGTTAATGAATGATTGAATGTTGTCATGAATGTTTAATTGTTAATGTTGGATGTTTAATTAAAATCGTGTTATTTATGGTCATTGTTTAAATGAATGTTGCAATACTAATAAACAATGAATGAATGAATGTATTAGTTCATGTTTAAAAACTATAAAGTCATGATATAAGTCTCATCACCATCATTTACTATTAAGGAATCAATTGTGTTGCACTATTACACCAGCTGTTAAGTTGTTTAAGGACAAGGTTGCACCGCACGATGTTGTGATGCACTGTTGCGCCGTTGCCGAGTGTTGAAGGACTCCATCCCTCCATCTTTGTCAAGTGCCTTGGCCATGTGCCAAGGGACTATAATCCCTCACCAACTACAGAAACATGGTTCAGGAACTTACACATTAATATATCTCGGGTGAGACTGCGCCTGCCTTGCGGGTGTTGCTGGTTGAGCTTGCTCTGTTGGGATGATGTCTTTGGGTGTTTTGTTGGTTTTGTTTTGTTGTTGAACCTAGGTCGCAACATAAAGAAAATGTAGGCTAACAGAAAACAACTCATATAAACATTCCTCCATCTGGTACTACAAACATTTTGTATAATAATATATGGCCTCACTACTAATGTCAACTTATGACTATGCAAATGTCAAATGTAGTGCAACAAATATTTTAATATGGGTTGTCCCATGCGTGAACTAAATATAGTAAATATAAGAAATCAATAAAATTTATAAATACAAGTAATATTTAAAAATAATTTCATTTAAGTTTATTAATTATAGAAACCTCTAACTAAGCAATGGGAAAGTAAGGTGAACTTTGTACTTACAACTACTAGAAGCTACAATTTCATGTATGTTAATATGATCATGGAACCCCAATATTATAATAATTTCAGATGATTCAGTAGGAAAGAATAATCTTAGCAATCACATAACACCATAAATTCTCCAAACTCATATGTCCACCGAGCTTCTCAACTAACATTGAATTTAGATTAAAATGTTAACTCAAAAATCCCCTTTCTTTTTTATAAACTTTGTATTTATAAAAAATGGGAAGCATGAGGAAGCTAAAACCCTTCAACACCTGACTTTAACCAACTTTGTATTTATAAAAAATGGGAAGTGTGAGGGAGCTAAAACCCTTCAACTTGTGAATTTCACATTCCCTTCTTACCTTAGAAGCTTGTTTTCTTCATTGATTTTATATTTTAAATAAACACCACAAAATTCATGCAAAATATAAGTATCATGAGTTCTTGAGTGGTTGAGCTTCTCAAGTTACATGAATTTAAGTATGAACACATAATGTACAACAAATGGGTCACACGTTATTTCAATTTCATAGTATGGCCACACAATATTATTTTTCAAGAATAAAATGAGCAGTTCCTTGATATTAAATGAATCAAAGGAAACTATATACAAAAAAATGATAGTAGGTATTAGAACTAGCCAATAACCATATACAATGCTCTACAACATGAGCCACTAGAACTAGGCACTCGACCAAAGTAAAAAACAAACTCCAGCTAAAAAAGAACACAACCTCATAATAGGTTGTAACAGTGCTCTTTAAAAAGGAGCAACCAAAACTAATTCAAAACCATAATTAAGGAGACAATACATCTCAACCATATCCCAAAAGATTTGAATCCTCCGATCAATAGGGAGTACAAAATAAGAGTTGAAAGCCTATTAAGGGAAGCGCTTGGGACGGGAGAAATGACTCAAAATTGAAATAATCGATCAATTGAAACAATCAATCAACCAATGAAGGCTCATTAGAAACTAAACGCCTGGGAGAAAGATCAAAGATCATCCTAGGGTCAAAATCGATGAGTATATCATTCAAACAATAGTTTGGGTTATTAAGAAGAGCTAGAGAGAACCACCCCCAATTTCTTCTCTTTCCAAAAATTACAAGAAGGAAAGGAAACTCGAATCAAAAGAAAGTGCTTCCTTAGATAGGCCATCAACACTCATATTGTGCTCCCTATAAACGTGCTAGAAATTTATAGAGAGAACGTATTTTTTGACAACCTCAATTTGAGCACACTAATGTTCCAATTTCTAAAACCGAAAGACCAAAAACTGAGTCTTCCTTGTTAATAATGACTTTGGAATATCCATATAAATATAGATCAGGAATCCCAATTGATTCAATAAATATCATAAGAGTCCAGAGCGTTGCACCATGAAAGAAGTGTACATGACTGATGTAAAGTAGGATACCTTCACCTCCCTTATCATTTGTAGCTATGCCGTCAAAGAAGCCAGTTGGATAATTGATAATAAGAGTTGATCCAATGGCTCGAATTGGTTTTTTTTAACAGACAACTGGATAAAGAGAATTGAAGCAAATTGACCTTGTATCCAGTTCCTACTCCTTAAATATGCATGTGTTGCGAGCAATCCATATACTCCAGATATAAAAGAAGTCATAACAAATAGGTGACATGGTATTTCAAATTCCATTGTATGGACACATAATGTACAACAAAAATGGGTCACACATTATTTTACTTTGTCTCAATGGAGGAATGTGCACACATTACAAACAGGTGCGCACTTTACAAATGTGCACACATTCTTGAACCATGCACCTTTTATGCATTTAAAACAATTCTGGTGGACCAAAGCACCGTATTTCTAATCCGTAGTAAGAATCATCCATACCAAGGGTTTGAATTCCCCTCTCTCTCAGCCTTTGCACATGATGCGAATAGGGGGCGTTGGGTCGAGCTTCGAGTGGTATCTTTGCCACCTAGATCCCTCTTTTGGGCACATTGGTGAACTTACTTGGAGTGATGTTGATGATGCATTAATTACCATGTATACTATTTTAATAGTTGGCACGTAAAATATTCCAATTTTTAAAATAAGTAGAGGCTCAATTTTAATTTTCTTAATATATTTATGGAAACAGTCGGCATAGCTGGAAGATTGGTGTAGTTGTATAAATTTTATACTCCATATGAGATGATTAATTTTGATAAGAAATATTGGATAGGAGCCCTACAAAAACTACGAATTTGACTTGTCAGTACACAATCATAGGACAATGTGTAAGGCGACTATGGATGAGCCAAGGATGCACCGAAATTTTCATCAGAGCTGTCATAATTGCGCTAGACTAGGCTCATAGCGCACTTTTGAACCTCATGTTAGGAGGCATTTTAGTTGGTCACTATTGATCCTAAAAATAGTTATGTGGAGGTTTAGAAAGGGCCAAGGCTATTTTGACATGAATCTGCGCGCATTCCATGTGTATGTTACTCTAATTTACCACAAGTATGTATTTATATCACAATGTTTTTGGAAGTTGAATTTGTGCACCCATACTCACGGAAACCTGCAAAAGAGATATATAAGTATTTTGAAGTTTGAGGTCAATTGTTGGTTCACTTGATATTGGAGCATTATCCTAGAAGAATATATAACAAGCTAAATGTTCAGAAGATGAGACCATGTGAGATGGAGAGATAATTTCAGTACAAGGTATTCAAGTGGAGGCTTTTGAAAAATATGAATCTTTTTCTATATTCAATTTCAGCACCTTGAATTCGTATAGTTGAGGTGATATTGCTCATGACTCAAATAAAATACATTAAACTAGAATTCATATAGTTGAGGTGATACTGCTCAAAACTCAAATAAAATATATTAAACTAGAGTATAAGATGTAAACTTCTAAAGGTAGCCAAAAAACAAATTTGAACACGTTTAAATAAAGATGAACAATGAATATTATAAAGAGTACTTAGTGAATTGAAAATGCATGGTAAAAAAAATAAACCGTGTACTTTCAAATAGACTATAAAGGTAGGGTATAAGAGATACAAAGTAAAAATGAGGATGTGTGATTTTTTTCAAGAAAGGCAAAGTAGAAAGGAAAAGTTGATGCAAGAGAACTAATAAAAAAAAATTGAGTATTTAGAGGGAGTACTGCACAATAGAAATCAAAAGGAAAGCGTTTATAGCATGTCAAAGGGGAAGGAGAAACAAGATGAGCATGGTAGGTGTAATGCACACTATGAATAAGTAGGATGGAAGACAACAGATTATGACATGAAGACAAAATCATGCAATACATATTTTTGGTGTAAGGAAGAAAGCACATGACAAGTAAGGATAGAATGTGGGAAAGATGATATTTTTACGAGTACAATGAAAATAGAAGTGTGATGCAGCATGATAGAGGAATGTAATGATATGTGTGAAATGATGTAATAATGAGCATATTATGTTAGCATGATAATAAAAGAGAAATGCAATAGTATAATAACATAATGGAAGATAGGTTTACCTCAAAAGATGAAGCTAACTAGTGAAATATGTAAAGTGAAAGAGATTTGAAATGGAAGATAGGTTTACCACAAAAAATGAAGCTGACTACTGAAATATGTAAAGTGAGGCTGCCTAAAGTCATAATAACATGCTCGGGACTAACAATGTTGAAATGAAAGATAAGCTAACCAATGAAATATGTAAACTGAAAAAAACTAGGAAGATAGTTGAGAGCTCTTTGAGTTATAATAAATAATATAATCAATATAAAATTGCAGTGCAATTTACATTCATTCATAATTCATAAATTCAAAATGGCTCAACAAGAGCATACATGTCACTTATAAAAATTGAACCTGGGTGGGGAGGATAACATTTATTACCCAAGCTACAACCAATGGACTTCCCGATTTGCTCATTTACTTGAACCTGAAATAGTTTTAGGTATTACTGACTGTTTTCCATAGCATACGATTTTAACAAAGTATATTGGAACAACCAGCATAATATAATTTGCAAAGTTTCTTATTTCATGCTGCTGAAGCAACTTGATACACATTAACAATTATAGGCCACGTTGACTAATCCAAAGTAATTTAACCGAAATATATAATACAAATTTAATTTTATACATATTAAAAGTTGTTTGTAAGTGGAATATAATATCAAAAATACATTAAAAAATATTGGTTTACATCAAAATGGTTAATTAGTGTAAGCTGTGTAACATCAATGAAATTAATCATATGAAAACTGGTTCGTTATTGGAGCAGCCTTTAGAATATGATAAAACATACTGTTGTTTATTGTTTAAAAGAGACACATAAAATTATAGAATGTGAGTAGTGGTTCATTATTTTGAAAGGCATGAAAATATCATATAACATATGGCGGTGATCAATGAAATGAAATAGTAAAAATTGTTGGGCTAATTATTGTAGATCAATGTGACTTGCAAGGATAACTAAGAATCTGAATTTTATACTCCAAAAAGCACTTAGGAACTGTATGTTCCTAATTTAATATATTGGAAGGAATGTTAAAAAACATTGTTTTTGGAAAAACATTATTTTATCCAAAAGTTGTATATATTTTAGATGCCAAGATCTTATTTTTTGCAGCTATTACCAAATGCTACAACATGCATGAAAAACAAGGGAAATATACTCTGTATTTTTAAATCAAATCTGGTTTTGTAGATGTAACCTATATTACTTTAAGAATAATAATCTCAATAGTTTACTATGGTAAATAGTGCATTAATTAGTTGGTCACCTTACCTAGAATTAGTGACCCATGGTATTTACCTATGGTTTTGTTGTTATGTAGCACTATATATACATTTGATTAATAATGAGAAGGAATTTTATTGTCAAGGAAATCAATATGCCCATTGTATGTTCTCTCATATTTTTTGCTTCATCTCTTTGTTTGTTAAACTTTAACACATAAAGTGGCCAATTAGGTTTTTAAACACTGATGAGTCAACATTGGAACCCATGTCTTCATTGTTGATTTTGGTACATGTGGCAGTTGGTTTACAATTCATCATCTTAGCACATCCTTGGCATACTTAGATTTACAAATGAAAATGTTGTCATTAGATTGACCAGTTTCAATTGCTAGAAAATATCTCATAAGCAACAAATTTATCATTTCAATTTTTTTTTATGGTTGGTTTATATCCATCCATGGACAAATTTCATGTGGAAATAATACCATCAACATACAAGCATAAAATTAAGATGTATATAGTACCATTCTCTAGTTGCTTGTTTCATCCCATAAAGAGCCTTATTAAGCTTGTATACCATGTCTTCATGTCCTTTGGACTTTGTATCTAGTGGTTACTACAAATATACTTCTTCTAACAAACCATTCCAGAATGTTTATTTGACATCCATTAGGAAAACCCTCCAATTGTTGGAACTGCAATAGCTAAGAAAGGCCTAACCATGTCAAGTCTTGCAATTGGTACAAAGGTATCATGATAGTCAACTCCATATTTCTATGCAAATCCTTTTCCACCAATATTTCTTTGTTCTTTTCAATTTCTCCATCTGCATTAAACTTGGTATTATAGATCGATTTTACTCCTATACAACATTTTCCTTAAGGTACAAGGTCTGTTGAGTCATTTTTCATAAGGGATTTAATTTATTTATCCATATCCTTAATCCAATTTTCATGTTTAAATACTTCTTCAAAAATATAGTATTACACTAAAATAAGGCAATACCTTAATGTAAATCTAGAACTTCTCCATAGATATCTCTTGAACTCTGTTTTTTCTTACCTCTAATCATAGATAGTAATGTAGATAGAGTAGGATCATATTCATTTCCTACTTGAGAATTAAGAGTAGAATAACTTCTCAGGGTTGATGGTCCACCTTATTCAATATTTTTTGTTGTTCTCATTACTATTGAATTCTCTCTTGGAGAGTTTCTTGTTGGAGTGTTTACTATCGGTGCTTGTGCTTCCTAAGCTCTTTATACTCCTTGTTTTTGAACTTCATCTCATGCTCGACCTATTGTTATTCTTAGTGTAATTTACTCATCAATGATGCAATGCCAAGATTCTTCTTTTTTAAATTCTATATCCATGCTAATTATTGCAATCTTAATCATTGGATTATACAATTTCTAAGCTTTTGATTTCTCACTATACCCAACACATGCATTTTTCACTATGATCTATCTTCATTCTTGTTTCATTTGGAATATGTGAATATGCCACACATCCAAATTAACTCTTAAATGAACCACATTGCAATTATTGGTACTCCACACCTCTTGTGGAATTGTGTCGAGTCACACTTTTTCTGGGACACATATTCAAGATATACATAGAGCATGATATTACTTTTCCCAAGTGCTCATTTGACAAATGTTTTTCCTTGAACTTATATCCATGTCCATGATTGTTTCATTCTTCCGTTCAACTATGCGATTGTATTGAGGTGTATATCATCTAGTGAACCATTGTTTAGCGAACTATTGTTTGATTCCATGTGATTTGTAAAAATTCATAAAATCTTTTAAATTACATTATGCACCACTATCTTACTTGAGAAGTTTAATGTGCAATCCACTTTGATTTTCTTGTTGAATTTATCTATAAAGGTCAAGGAATAAAGGTTTCCTCCAATTGATGGAGTTTTTATTGATCCACGTATATTAGAGTGGAAAAGATCTAATGGATCTCTTTCTATATAAGAGACTGGCTGGGAATATCTCCCTATGTTGCTTTGTCAAGAAGCATCTCTCACATATGGTGGCATGTTACTGAATTGGCGCTAATCCTTTCACCATATGCTTCTTCTATGACATATCCAAGCCTCTGAAATGTACATGACTATACCTTAGATGCCAAACCCAAGTATGGTCCAAGTGTGTTGCGTTATATGCAACTTTTTAGTTTTGTCTTTCTCTCTCGTAACATTTCACCATATGCTTCTTCTATGACATATCAAAGCCTCTAAAATTTGCATGACTATACCTTAGATTCCAAACCCAAGTATGGTCCAAGTGTGTTTCCTTATATGCAACAATTTAGTTTTGACTTTCGCTCTCGTAACATTTTGTTTTTAGCCACATTGACTCTTGAAATTAATATATCATTAAGGGAATTATACAATGTGATAAAATTTTCCAATATGATGCATACATCATCTTCCATAGAGACTCTATATCCTTTCTCCACAAGCTTCCCTGTACTCTTAAGATTATGTTTCAATGCAAGAACAAAATAAACGTCTAGAATATGTTTTCTCTCATGAGATTTTGTATAGATTTGTATTACACCTTTTCATTCCCTAATTTTACCTACGCTTTCGAAAAAGTTATCCAATATTACAACCACTCTCTGTCCTTTCATATGGTTACGACTCCCACTATCTAAGAACCAAATATATTTAAAACTTTATTGCAATACATGAAAAGAAAGGAAACTAGACAAGGTTTGCTTCATCCATGTTTGATAAGTTTGATTTCTATTTATTGTGATCATATTCCCTCTTTCTACATTCATGTGAAAAATGACCAATTTTTTTTACAATAATAACATTGGATCTTGGGGTTGTCGTTCCTTTTTTACTAAGTTTGATGCATACTATTTTCTTCTCCCTTTCATTTTGAAATTGAAGTTCTTATTTGTCTATTTTGGTTGACCTAGACTAAACCTTCCATCACCTTGATTAGTATTTCTACTCTACACATGATGTTTCATCTTCCTCTTCCTATGCTGAAAATAAAAAATTGATATTTGAAAGAATTTTCGTATTGTTTCCCTTGTTCATCCTTGATTCAGGAGATAACAAATATCCCAACATCTCATCTACAAACAATTGTTACAATTTTTTGGCCTTTTCAATGGCTTCCACAATAGGGACGAACATTGTAGAAAGGATTATATGAACCTTTTCAACATCCAGTTGAGCTATCGACTCCTCTCCATCAGGTCTAATCTGGTTCATTGTGTTCATGACTTGGTTCATGAATTGATCTACTAATTTTAATTCTTTCATATCCAATGTTTCAAATTTATTCTGACGATTTGTAATCTAATTACAGTCTTATTTGTTATTCCTTGATAGGTTTTTCCTATTTTATACCAAATCTTATTTCACTTGGTTGTTGTTGCAACTCCAGGAAATATGGACTCAACCAAATCTTGTTGGGTGAAAAACAATTCCTTAACGTTCTTCTTCTTGTTACCATCGTGTTGATTTTTTGTTCCTATGTAAAACCCCTACATGATACTTGGTATGTTGGTTCTACAAAGCTATTTCTGACCAAATACTATAAATCTTCCGAGGAAAACAAGGTTTTCATCTTAATCACCGACAAATTCTATTTTTTACCAATAAGGATAGGAATCTATGGTTGATTTTAAGACTATTTCTCATAGACATGATTTTAAACTAAACCAATTAATTGAAATAGAACCTCATAAAAAATGTTGATAAGTCACTATAGACAATCGGTGTTTAACAAATAAATTTCACCCTCCAACCCTCTAAATTTATTGAACAAAATTGATTCTTTATGGGCAATATGCAACTCTAAAAAGCGTAATTTGATAAAACCACATCCAAAAACACTTTTCTCTAAAGCTTGACCCAAATTTCATCAACCTTGCAATCATATATGAAATACTCTAAACCAATTTTATCTATCCCTTTCTCTCATTGACCATGGTTCTCTCATAGACCCTTGATCAATGTACAAGAGAATACTTATTACCAAGATACCCAATTCCCCTTTCTTATGGTCTAATCCAATAAGTTGAAGTTCAATAAACTATGGCGAGTTCAAAGTTGATGTGATTGATGGTTTTAGAGTATCACATGGTTGGATGTTGAAATTAAACTAAACATGATGTAATAATTCTAGGTAAGTTGTGTATCCCAAGTTTGGATACCACTATGATGGAGGGAAGTGGAACAATAAATGAACACTACAACATTTAATAACAAAAACAATACTCTTTTCTTTTTTCCATTCACACACAATAATATCTAAAAATAATACTACAACATGCATGAAAAATAGGGGGAAAACACTCTTTTTTTTCATTAGTTTGTATGTATAAGCACCTTTTGAAGGGTGTAAGCTAAAGTCTAGAAAGTTTTCACCTATTCCATTGATTTTTGTTAAAATCTGATGATGGGGAAATTTATTAAATTCTGATTTCGATTGTTTGAATTACAATTTTGATTGCAAAAATGGATTCAACGTCCTCGTTTATTCCTAGGAAACCCTGATTATGCAATTCTAGCATCACAAAACTACCATTTCAACAATTTCAACCGGATTTTGGGTGGAAAAATCATGAAATTTAGGGTGCAAATCATCTAGAGTTTATTTTACTTTTGAATTACCGTACAATTCAAGTTATCGCCATTAATATTACATGTACCAAAAAATAGGTTACTTACAAAAGGTTACCACCATTTAAAGCTAGATGATGGAGAAAAGTAATTATTTATTCCAACAAAACAAGACCAATCTCTTAGATCTATTACTATATGGTTGGAAAAAAATATTTATTCCCACAAAATAAAGACCGATCTCTTAGATTTTTTACCAACGATTTGATCATACTTTTTCTATGGGAAAGTCTCGAAAGAAACAATAGAATCATAGTGTAGTATAAACGGAGTGATGATAGGAATTTTAGAAAATAAAATAATTTTATAGAACCTTAACTAGGGTATTAAGTTAGATATTCTTCAACCCTTCAATATTGGGTGTATTCAATGATTGGGTTCAAATGAGTTCCTCTTGACATTGCGATTGGATGATTATTAAACTCTTGACTTGGAAACTTCATTAATTTTTTTAAGCTTTGATCAGCGTCTTTTATCGAGGGCATTTATTGAGATCTAGTTAATTTCCTAATAAGCCCTTGATTGAGGACCTTGAATGGGACCATGGTTGGGCACCTCAATTGGGGGCCTACTAAATGTTTGATGAGTACCATACTTTGGGTTCCTCCTAAACCTTTGGTTATGGGATTTGAGTATATACCTAGATTAGGAGTCTCCATAAGGGGTTTTAATTCCTCTTAAACCTTTGTCTCATGGATTTCATAGATGCCTCAATTGGGGGCTTCCATAAGGGGGTTCAATTGAGTTCATGTTGAACACTCTTGGTTGAGGGACAATTAATATCCTATTGAATGCTTAGTAACGTAGTTTAATAGAGACCCTAATTTGAGACCTTCAGTCTCTAATTTGAGACCCTCATCTTGAATTTGAGACCTTCATGGAGAAACTAAATTGGAAGACATAATCAAGTTCTTATCAACCAACCATTGGAACCTTAATTATGTTCCACTTTGAGAGATATGGAATGAAAACTAAATTCTAATTAGAAACCGTGAACCTTTAACAAAGGTCCTAGATTGATTTCATCCAAAAACCTTTAGTTCAAGGATTGGAGTGATTACTTACAATAGGGTTCAATTCAAATCCTTAACTAAGTTCTTCCATTAAGAACTTGATTGGAAGACACTTCAACATCTGTATTTTTGGACTTTGTTGGAATAAATTTTATTGGGGTGATTAATCTTTAGCGAAGGGCCTAGATAGGGTTCATCCAAAACCTTTAGATTCAAGGCTTCAAGGAATAGAAAAAAACGTTTACAAATAACTTATGGATTTCTAGCATTTCAAAGTACAAGTGAGAACACAATTGTCGGCTTCCAAAACGTTGACTAGCTACATCAAAGTTTGAAATTGAAAATTTTATATCACACACATGTAAAATTTAATGTAGGACAAACACAATTCAATGAGAATTTTTCAATTTGTGACTTGGTCTCCTGCATTAGTGCTACTTCAATGTCACTCTTGTAAAATTTTAAAAAATACAAGTTCCAGTAGAAAACATTCTTGGAAAGGGTTGCTGGAAATGATGTAATTTGTTGTATGCTTATCGTGCTTTGGGTAATCCATTTCAAATTATTTGTTACAAAACGATCAAACAACATTCCATCTTTTCTTCACAGTTTCTAATTTTTTTTATAGATATTTGACATCTGGACATCTATTTATAGTACTTAGTGGTTTTGAAGCAGATCATTTTAGTCGATTCTCGTTGTTAACAAAATACATTTGGTATCTTCCTAGCTTAATTTTAAATAAGTGTACATTGCAAAGTTACTTATAATTATGGATTTAATTTACATTGTTAAATATTTTGTTGTGTAATTATATGATATGTAATCTAACCATTTTAGGTAACAATGATTTCATTTGTCAAGATGATTTTACACAAAAAATATAATATAATAGGTTAAAAAAATTAAATAACATATATGTTTTAGTCAGTTCCAACATTGGGACTAATCCCTTTGTAGACTAGGTTTCATAGAAAATAGTATCCCCTTGATCCAAGTCTGTTAGTGCTTTCCATTCATATCGCACCATGTTGGCATGGGATTCATCATTTGCTTGAAAAATGTAGCTCCTTCTCTTATTACAGATCTAAATTCCCTCATCGCTTAGCTCCATATATCCATTGCTTCTTGCTTTCCATATCTTAGATCATGACTCAATTATAAAATATTCTTCAATGCCCTCTCTTACAACTGCAATTCCTCGCCCAGTTTTATTTATATTAAGATCAAGGTTGCTATGTCACAAATCGACCACCCTCTTGTCTCACAAATTTCTCATTTAGTAATATCTAGTGAACTCTTAAACTAAAACAATCTAGTGATATCTACGTCTCTCATGGCCAAAGGTTCAATAAAATAAAAAGATTATGCAGAATTTATAGATTCATCAAAATAAAAGAAAGGTTATGTAAAATTTAACTTTAATTAATTTCATAAGTATTAATGTAAAGATAAATTAATATATTTATATTAAAAATATTCTGGTGTTACTATCTTCAATTCCCAATGTAAATGATGATCATATTCAATTGAAATGGAGAGAAATCTCCCCCTCATATTTTTAAAGACTTAATCTAATAAGAGACCTCAAATTTGTGTTGGAATTGGGGAGTAGAATAACAAATTTCAAATAGAAATTCCTTTCTGCACAGAGATACATCTCTAAAAATACACTAGAGTCATGAGCTTAAATCTCTTTCTATATTAACCTCCACCACACACTTAAATAGTTTACATACTCAGATTTAAATAATACAATATAGTTTCTAGACATGTCTCAACTAGAGAAGTCGATCCTTCTCTAGAGTCTTCTTCTATGTCTAATAACTCTATTAAGACCTTACAAGTTTACAACTAAAGAAATAACCCCTTAGCTACTTGTTATGACATTGATGACAGGAGGAATTACATATTCTAACACTCCCCCTTAATGTCGACCATATTGTGCTACAACAATTGCAAAATTTACATGAACACTAACACCTACAAACATGCTTCACTAATGCATCTATGGGGTTTTTACTCAACAAAATTCATAAATTTGATGCCTATCAGTCTTAGTCTCAGCGATGCTTACAATCAATAGAAAACTTTATATTTTTACCAATTTTTTCTTCTTGGGACTCCACACTTTGTTTTCACGGAATTTTTTGAAGTTCTTCATCTTTATATCCACCTTTTTCTTTGTCCTCATTATTTTCTTAGGTTCTTCAGACTTGTTTTGCATGTAATATTCTTCAATTTTCAAAACTTTGGCATTGTCATATGCTTCAACATCAATTTTACCAATATTGACTTCAATACCTGCATAATTAGATTTAAATAAACCATGAACAATAAAGAGATTTTCTTTTCTTTCAACATGGGTTTCATTACTAGGATTCTTCCATAGCATCATCATGAGACGATAATAATTCCTAGACTCTTCGAGGCTCCATTTCTCAAAATGTTAATCACATTGTTCTTCATTGATTTTTTGTAGCTCAAAAATATGCATATCTATTTCATGTTCAGCTACAATCATTTCTTCAATAATATACTTAGGCTTTCCAACCAATCTTCAAGAAAAATTATTTCATCATCAAAATTTACTAGTACTGTGACAAAGTGATTTTCCTCCTTTTCTTCAGTTGTTTCTAGTTGATTGTTGGTTTCAACACCTAAACACGGAACAATTTGTTAGATTATTAAATAAATATTTTCATTTTTCTCTAATATTCTTCTTCTTCTTCTTATTCTTTGCTTAATACCTGATTTGTTTTATCCTTTGTGTCAACACCAACGCTAGATTCATTATTCATATTTTCTATTTTTGTTGCAACTTTAGTGTTTCTTTCAACTAAAATTTTGACATCTATAGCTATAGTGCAACCCACTTTAACATATTTTGGATTTTAAAGAATTCTACAATGATATTCTATTCAACATCAAAATAAACAATACTATCCTTACATTAATCTTGAAATATAATTTCTGCTATTTTGCAATCTAGAATTTATTTGTCAAATTATGCAATAAAAAGTAGTCTTCATCCTCTTCATTTTTATTTTGAGTTCCTGGTTGATTTTTCTTCGTACATGTAGATTTAAAAAAAATGGAAATATAATGAAAATATTTTGCTCTCATAAGATTGTCCTTCATAATATTTTATTCTTTTTCTTCAATTTTTTCTTTACCCTTAACTAGTTGTCCTGCAACTATCTCTATTGCATATTCATTAATTATAAAACCATCTACTTGAATTGTGGGGTTGTCAGCTTCATCTGTAATTTTGGATTTACAAATGTTAAGTTTTTCAAACCTTCTCTATTTTTGTAGATTCCATAAAAACAACATAATATACCACTATCGCATCATGACTACTTCCCCTTGCACCAAAATTCATATTCAAAATATCCCAAGTCGCTTTGGTTGTTTTGGTTGTTATAATTTTAGGAAAAACACTCTCATCCATAGCTTGGTGAATGAGACACAATATGCAGCATCATTATTTTTATCTACTAATAGGTTATCTTCCTTTGTTTTTGATATGGCCTCATAGGCCCCTTGGTCTGGTGCTTCAAAACCATTCAATACTATAGTCTACAAATAATTAACACATAACCTAGTCTTCATTTCAACTGACCAAATATCATAATTCTTACTTGAGAAATATGAAGGACAATAAAAAACATTGTTCCAGTCATCTTGTGATTGTCCTTGAATACCATCTACTTTAGCATATTCCTCAATACATGTATCTAGTATTTCTACAATAGCATGATTGTAATTTTTCTTCTTCATTTTCTTAATCCTTCTTCTCTTTCTGATGTCTTCCTTATTTTATTTTTATGGTATCCTTTGTATTTAGGTTAATATTCCTCTCATCTTACTTCAAACATGCACAACTTCCTCCACTGAGCTTCTTCTCAATTCCTTCATATGTCAATAGAAGCCTCTGCCTTTTCTATCATTTTCTAGACTTCTACAACTGCTTGATTTCTCCTTAGATCTACACCTCTTGGCTTCATTATTTTTTTTAATTTTGTGAACCATTGATCTACAGGAAAATGAGAGCAATTAAGAAATATAATTATGTAGTGGAATATCAAAGACAATGTACACTGAACAAGACAATTTTGATACAATTCTAATAAGAATTGATCAGTGAATTACAACATTAATCTGTTTTAATTAATATATAATACAATGGTGTTACAATACTGTTGGAAATGGGTTGGGGTAAGTTGCGCAACATCGCAGATGCTACGCAAGCCCAGAAGACACCGCACAAGACGAACATAGCGTGATAGGTGGAAGATAGACTACTTTTGATTACTTTGTGTTACTTTTTGTACTTGTTGACCATTTTTTGTGGATATTGGTCATTAGTCAGTTAAATCAGTTAGGATTTAGTTAGAAGTGGACCATGAATGTAAAGGTGTGAGACTATATATAAATATAGATATAGGGAGAGAGATATATAGAGAGAGGGAGAGAACAAGTTGTTATTTGTCTAAGATGAATTTATATATGTTTTGATTTGTGGTTGCGTAGAATTAATATGATAATACGAATGTTGTCCTGAATCGTTCTTATCTTTTGTTTTCCTATCTTTTCGTTCCTGCAAAATTGATGATACATGCTAAGTGACTCTGAAATATGGATCTATGATGCGATGTTTATTGTTTATTAATTTTCTTATCTTTTAGATCTGTTCCGCACTAGTAGATTTGTTACAATTATGAATGAATGATGCACAATGATGAATGGTTCTATTAAAGAAGTCGATATGTTATGGTTGTTGAGATGATAAAAAATCGATTCCCTAACCCTCTTCTATACTGCGAAAACTTGGTTCTATCAGCCCTCCCCCAAACATCTCAGGTGAGACCTCATCCACTCTGTGGGAGTTGCTAGACAGGGTAAAACCTGTTTGCGTCAATGCTCAGGGAGGTTGCAGTGAGTCGAGTGTCTATAGAGTGGGACCCCTGTTGAATAGGTTTTGTTGGTTGAGGGTGAGCCAAGAAATACATAAAATTTTAATTTCATGGATAGGATTCGAATCTATCAACTCAAACTGACTAACTAGCTAATTGAGTGTGTCTAAATCACTGCTAGAGGCTCACTAGTCTAACTCCACATGTCTAAATCAGTTTATAATCACTTAACTGATGTAGTAGGTGGGAAAAGGAACCACTCTCCCTTCATGCATGCATAACTAGCGCCAGGATAACTAAAATTGATCTAACTGATTGTAACTGAAGGTTGACTCAACATAACTTCTTACCAACTAGAACCAACTGATGGATGTTTCTAGTGTCACTTAGAATGGGATCCCATAATGTATGGATTGGCATCGATGGCACCAATGGATCTGGTGGAACCAATGGCACCAATGGCACCAGTGGCACCAAAACTCTAGTTTGTTGATAAATGAACTCCTAAGTTAGGAAATAATGACAAATAGACTATATTCGACAAAGGAGGATTGACAATCCTAACACCCCACTTTAATCCTAATCGTGGACAACTTGGGACCTAGAAACTAGGCCAGAAGTCACCCATACAATCTAAATAAAAAATAAACTACTTAATAAACTAAGGAATGTGGGAAAAACCTCATGGGAACCCCCCCCCCCNACCATCCTAGGACTGTGCATGTGAACCTATACAAACTAAATGATTACGTTTGGAGGAATTTTTCTCTTTGGAAGAATAGGAATATGCTCAACCGAATCAGGAACATAGATAGCTGCAATATCAAAACTAGACCCATGTAGAGCAATTGAGATCTATTGATGATAGAGAAAAAGTGCTTGAGAATTTGAAGCATATGAGATAATCCCAAGAAAATTAAATTTTCCATCCATGAACATCGAACCATGTGAGGTAAAATAATCTCCAAGTGTTAGGAGCAAGTGTTTAGGCGAATGCATGATGTCTTAATATTTACTAGTACTGTGAGGAGATGACCATGTGATCAAGTAGAAAGAAAGAGAATTGTTGGGACCATTGAGATCAAATTCTTGAGATCCATAATCTTATATAGCTTGTAAAATATCCAATGATTCACAAATTCTAATATCAGCAAACACATGAGAGAAAGCTAACATCAAGTTTGAAAGAGACTTGAGGTAGTTTATTTTCACACCAAAATTGATGAGAACAACTACAAACATGACTGTAGGCACTTGAAACTTCAAATTTCAACCAAATAATGTAATATAATACTAGATCCAATATTGTGTAAAAAAGGTTCCAAGTGCTCCACTAAGACAGTAGATGCACAATTTTCTCCTTCTTCAACAATACTCTAAGTATTGGTGCAAGCAATCATGTAGTAATTTTTCGGAAGCTCTAGATCAATGAGAGTGAATGGATCACTCCTAAAATATGATATTCCTTCAAAAACATCAAAAGTATTACTTTTCTACACACCAGTAGCAACATTAGAGAGAGAGAAATTGAATTCATGTTCATTTTATGAAGCAATCACGAGCAAACTTTGCACGAAATTTAAAATAGAAGAATCATTGGAGAATTCTTGAGTAGAATGAAAGGAGGGTTTTTCTTCAATAACAAAAAATTGAATTTGTTCTTCTGGATCAGCTATATGAGAAGATGTGATATCAGATATCTCATAAACATCTAGGGCAGCGGGAGAAGGAGTCACTCCAAGGATACTTTCTTCAATTCAAATTGACTATGTTGAAGATTATACTTCTTCTTCATATTGAACAAATTCATCAGAGAGAATAGAAGCCGATAATTTTGAATAAATAACTCTTGTGGTGATGGGTGTGTTCTCCAAATTGCTATAATTATCCTCATTGTGCTTTCTTAAGGTTCTATCCAATTCTTTCTAGATATCCTTTAGGTATTCAGTAGAATCAATAAGGTAGCACAAGCTTGGAGAAAAGGCCATACATATCATTCAAAAATCTCTATCACCATCATTTTTCCGGTCATTCTCATATTCATAATACTATTTACCAAGTCCAATAGATACCATGTAGAGAACTTGTCTCTTTAGAGATGAAATCATGTTCAATTTCCACTCTGAATATCTTGTGAATGGAGTAAGAAGAGGAACTGATAATATCGAATTCATATTGAATTTTTACTTGCAAAATATCACTGAAAAACAAACCGATTCGCAATCATATGTGAGTTTAAGCCTTTCCACCTCGACATGTACACTTTCTCAGAGTTCGTCACACCTGGATAGAATTCTCTGCACATAATCCATAGGGAGCAATGCTATGATTTCAAGATTTATCTGGAAACTCAACTACTTTTGGTGTATAATAGAGACCGGATAACACTTGATTCTAGCATGAACAAGGATCCGATACCATGTTAAATTTGTGAACCATTGATCTACAAGAAAATGAGAGAAATTGAGAAGTAGAATTGTGCAATGGAATATCAAAAACAATGTACACTGAACAAGACAAATTTGAGACAAATATAATATGAATTTATCAGTTAATTGAAAAAGTAATCATTGTTACTTAATCAGTAATAAAATGGTGTTACAATACATAGAATTCAAATTCCACGGATAGGATTCGAATCTAGCAACTCATACTAACTAACTAGCTAACCTAGTGTGTCTAAATCACTGTTGGAGGCTCACTAGTTTACCCCCACATGTCTAAAGTAGTCTACAATCAGTTAACTACTGAGGTAGGTGGGAAAATGGACCACTCTCCATTCATGCATGCATAACTAGCGCTATCCTAACTGAAATTGATCTAACTGATTGTAACTGGAGGTCGACTCAACGTAATTGCTTACCAACCACAACCAACTGATGGAGCTTGTTGGTGGAACTCAGAGTGGGATCCTATAATGTAGGGATTGGCACCAGTGGAACCAATATTTATTATGGAACCAAATCTCCAATAAGGTGGTAAATGAACTCCTAATTTAGGAAATAATGACAAATAGACTATATTGGACAAAGGAGGATTATTAATCAATTTTTTTCTAATAAAATGATACCTTTTTTAGTAAAAAAACAACTTTTTTAGTTACGAGCTATTTCCTTTCTTTTTAATCCTGGTCCACCTTTTAAACAAAGCCAACACTAATAAAAAAATTTAGAATACGGTCTCCTCTTTTAATTTTAAAATGCACCCCTTTTTTTTGTTTAACTATGGCCTCTTTCCTCCTTTATTGTAAGAGCCATGTTTCCTTTTTTCCTATTTAACCACTTAACCCTATTTTTAAAAAATACTCCTTAGATCTTGGTATTTTGTCTTTTAAGTTGTTCACACCATTTACTTTACCTTACCTTGTTTTCTTTCCTGCTTTTCTTTGTTAGTTTTTATTGAGATTAGATTATATTATCTAAGATCTTTATATGAAAGAATAACAAGTACAACAAGATGCATAAGGTATAAAATATACACAAGACAAAAATATTTTCACCAGAGAAACCATTAAGGAGAAAACCTCTCAAACTTCCTTAGAATAGTAAGATGATCAGAAGCAATAATAAGTATTCATCAACTATCTATCTCTCCTCCTCTGACTGTCTCTCTCTCTCTCTCTCATGCGAACTTGAGAGTGTGACATGTGTATAAATGAGGGAGAGCGCCTTCCTATTTATACCCTTTCAAGTCACTGACCAAAAATAATACTCAAGCCTACATGTCTTATCACATAGGGACAACTTCTCCTATAGAGACTACAGGTAGATATTACATGATGTTACACTGGGGACTATTGCCCCGACTTACAATGAAGGTTGTACCTCAACGTTTAGACACAATTTAGACATCACGTAAATGGGTAACACACATCCCCAATGGGGGTACAACAACATGCAACGATAATATACATCAGAATATCTTCTGAAGTTACAAATACATCAACAATCCCTCTTAACTAGGAAGGTATTCTCTCTATACACAGTCATCAACACATTTGGTCAGGTCTTCATCGCATCATCATCATCATGGAGTCATAGAGTCTTCATCATAGCTTCTACCATCATATTATTATAAATTGATCATCTTACCATACTATCTGTCATCAAAATTTTGTACAGAGCCATCGCTTTTTCATGCTGGATGTAGGCCTAGTCCTTTGCCAAGTTTTCTTCACATCTTGAGAAAGCCTTCACATAGAAACTATCTAGGATGTTCTTTACATTTCCATGAAAATAACCCATTCCTTCTACCTTCACCTCATCATATCCAGATCATCTCTTTTGTCCTGCACAAGACAAAAAAACAAACAAACAAACAAAAGCATCTATGGTTGACCCACATTCTATCAAATAATCACCTAGGGGTGAACCTCTTGTAATTCATGAGCTTATCATCTCAACATAGGAACACATATATATCATATATATGTAAGGATGAATTACAACCCAACAACCTGCTACACCAAGACCTTTTACGTTCTTCTAGTCAACCTCAAGGGATTACATCAAAATGGGCCTGCGTCCAAGATATTTTCCGTTCATATAACCTTCAGGGTGTATTACCCCCGACTAACCTGCATACCACTCCAGGGCTCATTATTTACACTCAGACAACCCACATGGCATATTAAATCCATATAAGTTGCATACCACACCAGTACTAATTCTTTACATTCAGATAACCCGTCATAGGACTGGTTACATCTGAGCAACCTGCTACAATAGGATTTTTCCTGCTCACACAACCTATCTCATTTCCCATGTGAGATAATATGGTTTGTATCATATCAGGACTGATTACATAAAAGGATAACCTACGAGCTTCGCCAGGATGTTACATCCAAGGATAACCTACACGATTGATTATGTATGAGAAACCTACGAGCTTCACCAGGATGTTATGCTTAGACAACCTGTCTTTCTAGATATTCTAGAACACATCACTCCCTCTTTCAAGGGATCTCAATCTGGATCACACCAAGTCTTTCTCTGAAGTAATATAACTTCACTCTCACAAGAGTCATGGTCAACAAATTGGCTATCTACTCCTCTGTTGCCATATACTGGAGCTTCATTGGTCATCTCTGCACCATATCCTTAATATAGTGGAACTTGACCTCAATGTGCTTTGACTGGTCATGGAACAATGGGTTTTCTGATAGCTTTACGCAACTCTCATTGTCACAGAATATACAAGTCACATCCAACTGGAGATCAAATAATTCAGACAGTAGATTTTGCATCCACACTACCTCGTAACTATCCTAGCAAGCGACAACATACTATTCCTTGGTTGTACTTAGAGCCACACATGATTACTTCCTGCTGAACCAGAATATCATGCCAGATCCCAAATTGAAGCAGCAACCTGAGGTGCTCTTCCTGTCAGTGGTGGTACCTTCCCATCCCAAATCAATATAACTGTTTACTTTAATATTATTATTCGCATCATACTTGAGCCCATAATCTACTATACATTTTAGGTACCTCATAACATGTTTTACCTCTATCAGGTGAACATGTCTCGGATCCGTAAGGAACTAGCTGAAGGTGTTGACCACAAAGCATATGTTTGGTCTCGTATTCATCAAATACATCAATGAGCCAATCATCTGATGATACATCATGGCATCGACCTTCTCAGATGAAGCATCACTCAAAAGCTTCAAGTTAAATGCCATATGTGTGGCCATGTCCTTGTAGTTTGACATTCTAAATCCCTTCAGAATATCCACTGGATACTTTCCTTTCCCAAGGAATATTCTATCTACATTCTTCCACACCTCCATGGATAAGAAGTAGTGCATCATACCTAAGTATTTCATCTCAAACTCTATATCAAGTATCCTCCTTGCATCTGTAATGAGTTCCTCATCAACTGTTAGAAACAATTCATCGACATATATCAGGAGTATCCCTGGTATTTTGTCATCCACCTTGAAGTATATGCTGGAATCTGCTTTAGTCTTGGTAAATCCCAATATCATCAAGAAGCTATCCATCCTTCCATATGATGCACTCTGTGTTTGTTTCAATCCATACAAGGCCTTCTTTAATTTGCACACATGGGTCTTCCTGTCATGTGTCTCAAATCTCAGTGGCTATTCCTCAACTACACCATTCAAGAATGTTGTCTTAACATCCATTTCATGTACTTTCCATTTCATAATTTCTTCCAAAGAAAGTATGGTTCTTATGGAAGTGTACCTTTCCATAGATGAAAATATCTCTTTGCATTCTATTCCTTATTTCTGTGAGAAGGATCGTGCTACGAACCTTTCCTTTTGTTTCTCGATGCTTCCTTATTCAGCATGTTTGATCTTGTAGATCCACTATGAAGTCACAATAGACTTATTATTTGGTCTCGGAACAACCTCCCATATTCTTCACGATCGACTGATATTCCTCGATCATTGCATCCTTCCATTCTTTCTTTTCTATAACATATTCATAGGTGGAAGGTTCTTTGTCAATGATGTCACATAGCAGGGCCACATAGCTATTGGAGGTATTTTCCCTCTTTATCTCTTTATGTATTCACTTTGGAGTGCCATACCTTTCAACTTCTCGTTTGAGCTCTCGTTCTCATGATGGTTTCCTCTTATGGGAGTCCTACTCAAGGATAGTTTCTACCATTTCTTATGGTTCGGACATGTCATGATCTTCAGGTTCTTTTGGAATTACTTTTGTCTTAGACTCTCATCTCTTCAGGTTCCTTGAATTCCTGGATAGGATTCCTCCTAGATATGAAGTATGTCGAGTCTAAATCAAAGGTTACATCTCTCCTAATGTTAATCTTCTTGAATCTTGGGAATTATATTCGTTAGGCCTTTGATGTATCACTGTATTGTATGAATACACCATTCCTCCCAAAAGGATCGAGCTTGGTCCTTTTCTCCTTTGGGACATGTATGTACACCAAACAACCAAATATTCTCAAATGGACAACTTCTGGTTTCAATCCTAAGAAATCCTCTTGAGGAGTCTTGTTCTTAAGTACTCAATGAGGAGTATGGTTCTGTACATACACAGTTTTTATTGTTGCTTCCTCCCAAATGTGCATAGGAATATCCTGGTTGAGCAACATTGATTTCGTTGCTCCCATTATGGTCTGGTTCTTTTGTTTTGTAACCCCATTCCGCTGAGGATTGTATGGAGTGATCAGCTCCCTCTTAATCCCATATTCTCTGCATATTTCCTTGAATTATTTTGAAGTGAACTCTCCACCATTATCAGACCGTAGAATATTGATCTTCCTATCTGTCTAGTTCTCGACCAAGGTTTTATATTCCTTGGACTTGCTGAAAAATCACTTTTTTCTTTTAAGAAATATATCCAAGTCTTACGTGAGAAATCGTCTATAAAGGAAAAATAGTACACATACCCGATTAATGAGATAGAATACATGGGTCCACATAAATCCGAGTGTACTATCTCCAATATCCCCTTAGCCTTTCTCTCACTGCTTGGAAAAGTCTTCTTTTCATTCTTTCCTTCTGCACATCCTTTGCAAATTCCTTCATGCTTTTCCTGGATCTTTGGTAGTCTTGAGACTGCTTTTCCTACCATCGGTAGTGATTTGTAGTGCACATGTGGAATCCTTCTATGCCATAGTTCATTTGGTTTAATTGACTCATGAACCAATTCTTGTTCAGTGTTGGAGACATCTACCATCATACACACTCTTTCAATTAAATTGGCCTAGTTAAACCACTATCCTAAGTTTAATTGACATCAGTGGAGCATTAAATTCCATCATCCCAGTCATACCCACGCCTACCTACAGTCAAGGAGGCTAACTTAGCCTTCCCTACAGTCAAGGAGGCTAACTGGAGCACTCCAGGGGTGATCTGTGTGACATTAATGCAACTATTTTCTAACTGGTGGTTACTTTCAATCCAACCAATCAGTTACAGTCAGTTAAGGCGCCTCCATTCATTAAATATATTATTGAATGATTATTGAATGATTATTTTATTATTATTTAATGAACTGGAGTGAACAAGGCGCCTTCACCAACTTCTGATGGCCAGTTCAGCTTCAGTTAACCTCATCAGGGTTTATTGGAGTCATGCAGTACTAGCACTTGATGGTTGGTTGCTATGACATGTGTTTGATCTCCTTCAGTTGAGATTAAGTCATTTATTGCACTCCAACTTCAGTTATGGATTGGTGAGTCAATCAGGGTTTTCGTCAAGTGGTTAACTGAGTGGTATTGCATGGCAAAGATTCAGTTAAGCTAGAATCATGCATGGGAATTCGAATTGTCCCTTAGGTATTCGAATTCTTCATTGAGTTAAGCTATGGCTCATGCATGGGAATTGTAACCCTTTATTGTTTATAAAAGATACAGAGAGGAAACCTATTTTGGTTCCAATTATTGCTAATTCATGAGTATTTGTCAAATTATTCTTTGATGATTTTGATTCCTAGTTCCTAGATCATGTGCAAGAATTAATATTCAGGTTGTCCCTTCAACTTGTACAAGCCTCTGTCTTCTTCTCCAATCACTATTTCATCCTCTATTGTCTTTCCTCTGGTCCACATTAGAACTTTTCCATTGACAAAGGAAACCCTAATTCCCTTTGCATCTAATGAGGATATGGAGAGAATAGTCTTCTTCAATCTTGGAACATATAGCACATCCTTCATCTTTAAGGATTTCATGGAGTCAAGCTTGTATGAAGCTTAATTTGCCACTCCCTTTTATGGGGTATTGATAATCATCCCCAATTTTCACCTTGCGAAGTGACTCATGTTTTGACATATTGACGAATCATTCCTTGTATCTCTTCATGTGTTTGGAAGATCCACTATCCACGAGACAATCATTGCTTCCATGTGTGATAGTGCCAGTAAGTGCCGATATTATCACATACTCTTCATCCGAATAATCCTTCTCTCATTTGAATATTTTTTTTGTTGGTTCATCATCTTCAAAAATCTGAGAATGGTGTCTCCTTTTCTCGATGGGACAATATATTTCCAAGTGTCCCTTTTCATCACAAGTATAACATCGAACATTTGAAATATCTATTTTCGTCTTCTTCGGTTTCTTGTCCTTCTTGTTGTTGTGACGAAAGTTCTACTTCTTCTCCTTCTTCTCCTTCTTCTTGAAGTTCTTCTTGGTGTAAGCTGCGAGAGATTGATCGCCAATTTATCCCATATTTTATTCTCTTATCATAAGTCTATCTTCTTCTTGTGCACATTCTTCTTGAAGTCTGCTGAAAGAGATCAACTTCCTTCTTGCAAAAATCCCTTAAATCAATGAGTCCAATGATCTAGGGAAACCATTCAAGGTAGTCATTATAATTTCTCCTTCTTCGACATTCTCTTGAACTACTTCAAGTTTTTCTTTGATTTGAGCAACCCTTGTGAAGTAAGACTATATAGTATCAGAGTTTTGTATCTTCACATTCTTCAGTCGGTTCCTCGGATTCATCTTTCGAGCTATGTTTTTCCCTTAGAACATCTTTTTCAAAGAATCATATACTTCTTTCGGTGTCTTGAACGAAAAACATGGGGGATGAGGTGATCCTTGATAGAATATGCAATGATTATCTTAGCCTAAGCCATGATTTTCTGATGAGAATCCTTAGCTTCATCTCCATCTAGTTCTGGAACACTTATAGTGATAAACTAATCCAAGTCATTTTCTTCATGGATGAGAGAGATTCTATACTTCCATTCCCATAAGTTATCATCCCCTCTAAGCTTGTATTCAAGCTTAGTATGGCGAGTCATCTTTTCAAAATGAGGACCTCAAATGGAAATATTACAGATTTGGATCTTACCGATGTGAGGTGTCCAACCAGGTTCTGGAGCAGGATGACCCAGGGTTTGTTAGAGAAACCCTAATTTTTCAAACTTGGATTTTGAGAATTATGTTGGACATAAATATGTGCCTCCTTGAGGCGAGTTGGTGAGATAGGTCACTTTTCAAAAACTAAGGTGGGAAGCCTTTGATACTTGATTCCCTAGTTCCTCCTAACACTAGTGACATGGTCAAAAATGAAAATTCTCTGATTCAGAAATTGTTTCCACCAAAATATGTGCCCTACTGAGGCAAGTTAGACTAGCCCTCTTTACTTGATGATCTGTGGAGAGAACACCTTCAACTAGGAATCCCTTGATCCCGCAACTGCACAATTCCCTCTTTTAGAGAGGCTCTCATACCATGTTAGTTTTTCTTAAGATATGATTAGATTATGTTGTATCTTTATCTGAAAGAATAACAAGTACAAAAAGATGCATAAGGTATTAAAGATACACGAGACACAAATATTTCACCAGGGAAACCATAAAGGAGAAAACCCCGCAAATTTCCTAACAATAGTAAAATGATCAAAAGCAGTAATAAGACGTATTAAACAACTATCTATCTCTCCTCCTCCAACTGTCTCTCTCTCTCATGCGAACTTGAGAGTGTAAGGTGTGTATAAATGAGGAGCGCCTCCCTATTTATACCCTTTCAATTCATTGACCAAAAATAATACTTGAGCCTACATATCTTCTCACATAGGGCCCACTTCTCCTAGAGAGACTACAAGTACATATTACATGATGTTACACTAGGCACTATTGCCCCCACTGACAAAAGAGGTTGTACCTCAAGGTCTAGCCACAATTTAGACATCCCATAAAGGGGTAACACACATCCCCCATTGGGGTACAACAACATACAATGATAATAGAAATCATAATATCTTTCAAAGTTACAAATACATCAACATTTTTTACATAAATTAAAAAGCCATTTTTTAATATAACTTTAATAACCTTTTTTAATTTTCTTTTTCAAAACATCATGACCCACTCCTTTTTAAAAGAAAAATCTACCTCGCTTTTTTAAAACCATTATATATATATATATATATACAATCTCTCCCACTTTTTTTCTAAATCCCTTTGTTTCACAAAACAGAACAGGCTCCATTTATTTAAAAAAAAAAATTTAAACATTTTGTAAATTAATTTTCGGCCATTTGGACTTACCTTCTCTTCTCAAACACGCGACACTCCAACTTAATCGAGATTTAGTGATATTATATCACGACTCCTTCAAACATGCACGGAAGTTAACTTTCATTCATAGAGGATTTAGTTTCACACATGCAAATTTTCTTTTCCATGACTCTCACCAAGTTACTTTCTTTTTTATTTGTCTTTTTTCACAACTCCTTCCAACTAACATGATTTTTAATTTACTTTTACTGAGGATTTGGCCTTCGCATGCGAATATTTACTTTTTACAACTCCTTCCAAATATTCTTGGATGACTTCACCTTCTCACCAAGGAGTTTTGAATCTTGTCTATAGAATTTTCTTGATGAATTAGTGTCGTTGACTTATATTTTCCTCATCTAGGAAATGATTTGGCTTTGGATATTTACATGGGCTTTTATAAATCAATAAAAAATGGAGGTTATCCTTCTAAACAAAGTGGGATGCCTCTCTTTTTTTTCCAGTGAATTCTTCTCTTAAAGTGATTGCATAACTATCTTTCACACAACCTACCAAGATCCAAAGACTAGCTCACTTGAACTCTTTTGTGAGGTCTATGTGGCAAGGAAATTGACACAAAATTGAGCTTTGACTTTTTTTTCTTGAGACACTCCAAAATGAGACAACTATTGTTAAAGAAATGTAACAATGAAATATATTCTATTTTTTACTTTTATTGTTGTTCCTCCTTTCGAATATGTTGTTCCTCTGATTGGAGATGTCATTAATGTATTTGGTCATGTAAATTCTTGAGGTAAAACCTCTGATATAAGTCTGATAAGTAGTACCCACAAAAGGACTATTAAAATGTAATTTTGAGTCTCTAAAGGAAATTCAGCCCTTATTGGGAGGAGAAGTCATATATGTTGTTTTATTAGGCCTCTCCCTTGATTAGTATCAATAGGGGATGTGCCTCCGTCATTTGGACACAATTAGAGCTGAAGCAAGTTCACTAGAGAGAGGAACGGTCCATCTAGGAGAGAGGAAGAATTCAAGTCTTACTTTTTGTGTATTACAAGTCTTATTCTTGGAGTCTTACACTGTAGTTGGTTGAAGTCTATATTAAGGAGTTTTTCTTGGGATTTCTCCCCCACAAGAGTTTCCTAGGATAAATAGCTATGTTCTTTTGTGTGGTTGTGGTTGTGATTGTCTCTCTTTCAGTGATCCTTTTGCATATGATTACGGTGTTATGATTATAAATGTTTCTATATCTTGTATAACCATTAACATATTAACATGGTATCAGAGCCACCATGAAATAAGTCTTTGTGTAGACGAAATAGTGCAACTACTGGAGATTAGGGTTTCATGCTTGAAAACACTAGAGGAAAAATATGGTCATCTTGGAATTTTCTCTATAACTCGAGTTTGGAGAAGGACCAGGAGATGAAACTATGACCTACAAACAATTAAATATTGGTGTACCTTGTATGGTAATTTCAGCCTCATATTCATTGTACTTTAGGATATATTTTCCCCCTAAATCAGGGTCCCAACATCTTTCAAAATTTAGTCTTAAACAATTGACCTAGGGAGAATCGCTTTATCTCGGGATAGGAGGATACAAATCAAATTTTGTAAGTTTTTGGAGATAGGGAATGGATTTTGGTTTTTGTGGTACGAGTTTCATACCCTCGAAGTTGTAACAATGACACGTGGAAGTCCATACAAGTTCGTTATAGTGAACTAGTCCACAAATAGGTAACCTTGGGAAATTTAGCATAATTTCTACTTGGTGAATCAAATATTTCTCTAAAATATGGGGTTCAAAATAAGATAGATTAGGATATCTTGGGACCAAGTTTCAAATCATGAGTAGTATGAATTTTAGAGATACATCATGATCAATATCATGCAACTTTGAAAAAGAATTGGAAGAAACAATGGCTTCCTGTTTCGAGTAGTTCCCTCCACATATCAGTTGAAAAATGAGTACCATATAACTCTCCATGGGAGGTCGCATCTTTCTATGGAGAAATTTTTGAATTTTGTGGATTTTCAATGTTTTACCCAACACTTATGCTGTAAGAAATAGGGAATTAGATATTTTCCAAATATGTCCATAGTTTTAGGAAAAGGAGTATGTTTCTCATCTATCCTTGAGGAGGCCCATTATTCTATCCAATCATATATGAAAGACACCTATTTTGAAAAATTATGGTTTCTCTATCAAACCCTAGGTCCACTAGAAGCATTCTTCTAGAAAATAATTGAAGCAGGAATCCAGTTTAAGAACTCTCATTAGTAAGTTCTATTCTCCCTATTTCCATTTGTTAGATTTTATATTATGTTCCTCCTCTCGGGATCCAGAACTAGGTTTGGTCCCTTCTTCTTAGTGTAGCAAGGCCCAAGATATAGGACCGACAAATAAAATCCCAATCGGTAGCACCTGCAATGCAGATGCAGTCTCACCTAAGATATCTCTCATCCCGTATTGGGTAACTACCAGAACCAGGTTTTTGTACTTGAGTGGGGGATTTATGGTACCTCATTCACATACCAAGGTGCTCAATGAAGCCTGAGGGTGGATTTATTCTACTTATTATAATATTTATATCTTAAATAAACTATTCTTGTGCAATGATTCTAACACCAACCCATGTGCACCGTACATGCATTTAACTGATAACAACACAACTGATATACATCTATTCATTTATGATCAAACTTATAAGAATTCATTCCTTGCAACATTTATAAATATAATTCAAACACATTCAATCATTCACACAAATACACAAAGTTTAACGTGGAAACCCATATGGGAAAAAAACCATAAAGGTGCTCTTCATCTGGCTTGAGAAATGTATGCACCTTTCGTCTACACACTAAGCTGCAAACTTTAGTTTAGATATTCTTCTTCAAATTTACAAAATATTTCCTCCTCTTATGCTCTCTTATATTCTCCTTCGCTCTTTTCATACTCAACTCTACTAACGATCCACACACAACCTAGATCAACTCAACCTTTCCTACACTTTTGTCCACTCAATTACAGATTCTTCAACTCAAAATGCACTCAACTACCTCTAATAGATAACAATTACAAACAACTAACAATGATTAGGAAGTAACAATCAAGAAGATAAATACAGTCTATCAAGAGTCTCACTAGATTATTACCCATATACATCTTGGGATCTTTTCTTTATAGAACCATTTACAGACATGTTACAGACTCTTTACAAAATCATTACTTGTCACTTTCTCAGCCGAATTCCTATACTTAGCCAATAGGTTGTCTTTCCTATTCTAGTGAAACCTAATAATAGGATCTAATGACCTGAATTAAAAAAATATATTCATATGTTTTCCTTTCGCTGGCTCTAGCTGAAATCATACCCACCATCTTTATGGCTTGTCCCTTTCTAATCATTTTTTCCTTACTCTCATTTTCCAACCATTATTTATTTTGCACGCCTTCTGGTACTAGCATTCCGTCACATCTTTCCTTTTCACATCCTTTCCTTCTATCGCACTTCTTCTTCTCTCTCTCTTCATCATTCTTCTGTCACTCTTCTTTATTCTTTTGTCACTGCCTCTTCCTTCTTCTGTCGCTCTTCTTCCTTCTTCTGTTGTTTCCTCTGTCGCAGCTCCTTTCTCTTCTTCTTTAGCTCTTCTCCATACTCAGGCATAATTCTAAATGAATTCTTCCTTCCTTTCCTTAGGCCCAACTTCCCCACAATACTCAACTGTGGCTTGTCCCGAGCCACTCAAAGTCATTCCTCCACTTTCGTTCTTATGTCGACTTAACTACGAAAATGTTCCATGGTTTTTGTCACCCATTCTGCTTCCAGTAGCAGTTCTTCCTATACCTTCTTCATTTTCTCCACAAGGCCAAAACTTATATGTTATAGTGTTACTTTCTCTATCAATTTTGTTTCTTCGTGCACCTTCTAATGTAGAGAATGAAGGATGACTGTAAATTTTTCTACTTTAGCTTGTATCTCTTCCACATTTTCTACTCGGTGCTGCTATTGGGTGTGCAACACTATTTCTTGCTGCTATAATTTCTTCATTTTTGTTTCCTTGGAAATTTTCTATGCTAAGGGTAACTGCTTCATTTCATTCCTTATCTGAGCAATATTTTGTTCCATTGCTGTCAACTCATTGGAAACTTTTTCTGATTTCACATCGTCCATTAATGCCTCCTAAGTTTGAGAAACTTGGTTGACCACATTAGCACATATCATTTCCACTTTTTCCATTTTCTTTGTATATTCACTTGATGCTTCCCTTCTCTCCTCCAACACTTCTAGGGGTGTGCTTGGTTTCACATGCTCTTCAAGTTGTGCGACCCTTTTCTTAAGTTCGGTCGCTACCTTGCTAAGTCGAATGACTTTTTCTTCTACCTACATTTCTGGTGTGATTTTTGCATCATCGATATTTGAACAAGCTAGATTTAAAATATTCTCAAGATTCGGATTTCTTTCTTCTCTTGCCTTTACCTTCTTCTTGGTGTTCTGCATCTTTTCCTTTATTTTGTCAATGATCTTCTTGGATTTCTTGGCCTACTTTCTGAGGGTAATTTATCTTACTCTAATTTCTACAACTGCAGCTTTTTGTAATGCATATACTTATGCCAGTCGTATTTGCAAAAATCTATGATTACTTGGCCAGAACTTTTGGCTACTTCATTGTATTCTGGGGTTCGCAGATCTAGTAGTTCCCATCCAACTTGCACCCTAATTGGATGATCTGGACTTCTCCTTTGGGTTTTCGGTGCTTCAGAAGGGTCGGGTTCATCCTGCAACTCTGATACTTGGGGCGCACGATCCACTGCAACTTTGACCTATTCGACAACTTTACCAAGTTCGTTCAACAGATTTGTAATATTAGTGGTGAACTCATTTTGCCACCTACCGATGTTAAGCAAACTTTCTTGTGCAACTTCTTGTACTTATTCTGCTAATGTTACCAAGTCTTCGACATCCATGCATATTGTATTATATTGCTTATTATCCTTCATTTTCCTATGCTTAGGCTTACTTTGTTCTGCTACTTCTTTTTCTCCCTGTTTTTCTTGATCTTCGAGTGGTGGCTCTAAAGGAGGAAAGTAGGATTCATTCTTGTCTGAATCCCTTCCTTGGTTGTCTTGCAAGGGTTTTTTTTCTTGAATTATCTCTTCCTCCCTTACCTGAGCTTCTAGTATAGGAAGGCACCATTCTTTTTTCCAATCGCTGACAATGGCTTCTAGTTCATCTTCCATCAATAAAAATTGTCTCACCAACCATTGGTGATCTTGTTCCTTTCATGGCTATATGACAATATAGTGTGCACCAATTTGAAATATGATAAATTGGCTAAATTAGGCAATAGTGTTATCTTGAAGCCTCATCGTCTTCTCCACTAGGTTCCTTAAGTCTTTACTATGTACACAAAGTTCAATGGTACTATATGTCTTCCTTTTATTTTCTATCGAGAACCAGAGGTTCTTGTATCTTACTCCCATGCATCTAACAAGTAAATCTATTGGCTAGTATTCCATCAAGTCTGACCAAACAACAAATGAAATTAAAATTAATAGCCATGAATAATGGAAAGCAATACTGCCTTCCTGTGATGTGGTTGAATATTATAACAACTCGTTCAACAAAAAATGTGACCAATTGATATGGACTCCTTCACAGACTGTGGCTAGTGACACTGCACACATGGTACATTGGTTTGGTCGCAAGGTTTGCAACATATTGTAGGACAATATCGTTGCTTCTAGGGGAACAACACGATTGTTGATGGGTGACATTAAAAACCCTCTGCTAGACCTAACCAGGTCATATTTATCTTTTACCTTCATTATCAGAGTTGGGTCTTTGTCTTTCTTGAAAAATAATGTTGCATTTAATCCCACCCATGAGAGGCCTGTAATTACTGAAATTGGGTCAAAATCGAACGAGTATGGTTTTTCTATCCACAGGAATCGTCCATGAAATACTATCAGTAAATTCTTTCCATAATTGTTCACTTATTTTCTCCAACTGAAGTGTGGCATGAATAGTAACAACAGTAAGCTGATTCATCCAGTCCTTTCTCCCATTCCATTGCAACGAAATGGTTTGGTGACTCGGGTGTTTCCTTATCCAGTTTCATGTAGTTTTTCCCATCCATATCTCTCATTTTGTTTGTATCATGATCCTCAAAGGATAAACTGTGCAAATTTTGAATGAGATCCTTCAGTATTGTAACCCCTTTTGGTAGTTTGGGTGCTACCAGCATAGCAAAATTCTTGCTTGGGACGTTTACTTGTAGAGCATTCATCCTCCTTGGTGGAATATATGGTGGCAACAATTTTTTGGTTTCCTGGTGTTCCTGTTGTTCAGGGACTGGTGGCATTGTTGTTTCTTTTTCATTTATCTATCTCTTTATTTTATGCTTTCCCTTTGATGCTGCTGAGAGTTTTGGTTCCTCTGCTCTACGTTTTCATGATGGCTGAAGTGGATCTTTCCCAGCAACTAGGATATGATTCTTATTTACTGCAACATAAGCTATAGTATATTCCATAATATACATAGGTGGTGTAGGTCCAACGTCGGGTTCCACAGTGGCACTAGCACTCGATATTGATATTACCATGAAATGGCTTCGGGTCCTTGAATGGAAGACGAGAATCGCTATTCTCTTCTCTAGGAAGAAGGAATCAGAGTGTGGGTTTAAAGTTTGATATGAAACAACATCTTTCGATAGCTTTCCTTCACACAAGTGGGTATTCAATTATAAATGAATCTGTCCTTTCAACCTCATGGGCCATCAATTTGAATCATTTAAGAAACCTCCTCAGCACGATGTCGATTAGCTGGCATCTTTAAGGGAATTTATTGTCATTACGGTAGACATGATTGCAAAGCACTTCACCCAATTTTGTTGAGATTTCCAATTCAATGACTCAAAATTGTTTTATCAGCGGATCCTTCACACAAGTATCTTCTTTCTCTCACTAATATCACATCATTTTTTTGTCTTATCAATTTTCTCATCGCACTCCTTGCGACTTGCATTTTACTTCCTTTATACTTCTGTTCGCACTCCTTACAACTTACATTTCCTTTCCCAAAAGGGTTCCCATTTTGTGACAGACCGTTTATCTTCTCCTAGATTTTTAACCTTCTCCATATGCCAAGTTTACAAAACCTTACTTCTCTGTGTGATAGACTAATAGTCTACACCAATACTTTTTGGCCATCTCTATTTTTTTTTATGTGACCAAGTCGACACTATGAAAGTATGGTCTGAGACGGATCCCATTGACAAGCCCTCTTAACTCTATTCCATATAGATTTCTAACTTCACTGCTCTTCCATCAGTGATTTCTTTGACTACATATGGTCCTAACCAATGTGTTTTCAACTTTCCTTGATGCTTGAAAAATTTACTATCATACATAAGAATAAGGACACGAACTTCAAAATGTTTGCTCTTAATGTGTCTATCATGCCATGAATTTTTCCTTTGTTTCTTGACCTTTTGGTGAAATACCGCAACAAAAAATTCTTCCTCTAAGTTTATTAGTTGAATAAATATTTCTTCCAGAACATCAACATCTATCATATATATGATCATTACAACTATCAAACTTGGTACAATACTTCCATAGGCAGGACAACTTCTTGTCCATACACCAACCTGAATGGGGTCTGACTTGTCAACTTTTAACATGTTGTGTGATATTCCCATAGCACTCCAAGGACCTTCTGACCCCACTCATCTCTTTGATCATTGCAGACCTTTGTCAATGCATTTTCCACAGTCTTGTTGAATGCTTCAATAACTCCATTCGCTTGAGGATGATGTGGAGTTGTTCTTATATGTTGTATCTGCAATTCGTCAGTCAAATCTTCAATTAATTGATTCACAAAATGTGTACCTTGGTCACTGATTAGAATTTTTGGGCATCTAAACCTTGTCACATCATTTTCAAATAAAAACTTTGTAGCAGTCACAGTAGTACAATCCTTCACTAGAAGTTATTCTTCCCATCTAGTAAGGTAATCAATCACAGTGATAATATAGCATGTTCCCATGCACTTTCTTGCTGGAATAATAGGTCCTACAAAATCAACAACCCATTTATCGAATGCATGGAGTGTAATCTATGGTACCAAGGAATTGCATCCCTTTAGGACAGTTTCCCAGTTCTCTGACAAATATCACACCTACGAAAAATAATCTTGAGCATTGGCATGCATGGTGGGGAACCATAGTCCTATTTGTAAAAAATTCACACCGTCAGTTTTCCTACATAGTGGACTCCTGAGACACTAGCATGTGCTTCACTTAATATCATCTGGTGCTCGTGCTCCAAAACACAATGTCGGAGTATCTCATTAACGCCCATTTTATACAAATTTCCATCAATCAAATCGAAATCTGTAGCTCGCACTACTAACTGTTTCTTCTGCGCAGTGGTAAATTTAGTTGGCACATAACCCACACTTAGAAAGTGGATGATATCCTTATATTGATCATCGAATATGGTTATCAAAACAATGTGTGCATCAAGTAGTTTATCCTCCAGACTAGTAGGTTCTTCTCCACTTTCGATCCTTGACAAATTATATGGTCCCAAATTCAATTTACCTGGTTTAACAATTATCTCAAAATTAAATTCCTGGAATATGAGAAGCCACCAGTAGATATCCCCCCTCCCCAACACTGGTTTATTGAATAAATATTTCAGTGTAGAATGGTCAGTGTACATATTGAAATTTCCACCCAACAAATAATGCCAATTTTTTTTCATGGTTGGGTTTTTGGAGTTTCCCCTCCTTGGATCTTAATGGATATATTGTTATTGGAGCATATACAAATTGTAAAAGTTTTTATCTTATTAATGTGAGGCTCAGATAAATACTAAGATACAACGATGGTCATACAAGTTTTAAAAGTAATTTAAAACTAGAAACACCAAAATGATGCTTGTAGACCCCATCATCAGAATATTATGGAATTTAAACATACTTCTAATCCATACCTATCAAAGACTTCTTACATAGTGCATATCTTGAATCATATCAACTAATTGACCCAACCAAAAGTTTCATTCCTCTTTCCCTTAGTAACATTGTCAGATCATTTTGACTCTGAGTTGATTCAGCAGCCTACAGAAGTAATTAATGACAACATAGAATCCTTGAGTAATTGAATTCTTTATATAGTGCTTCCAAGCAAGTCCTAGATCTTCTCGTAACTACATTTGATTTTGATGAGCAAGCTACTAACTCTGTTGATAGCAAGGAATACCTAAATACATCCCGAAAAATTAAATAACATTATTTAACAATAATAACAATTAGATCAAGTAGCATTATTTAGCAATAATAACAATTATCCCTTTGGATCTATGCAATTGAAAACATTTTTAATAAAATTATAATTACAAAATGGAGCTACATAGGTTCAATGTGATGCAAAAACAAAGCATGATTAGTGATAGATAACAATAATGTTACTGTGTATTTATTGAAAAATGACTAAAGACGATTTGCGCATCTTGTGAAGTGTTAAACCCACTTATTAGACACCACATACATAACATTCCTTCATAATTATCCAATAGCATCACAATGGTGGAAACTTTAGACGTTCGAAGAAATAATGGGTCTAGAAATTCAATGTTGGCTCATAAGATTAATACACAATGTTCCTTCTTTCAACAATATAGGTTTTTTGTTTGTATTCATAAAGTACTTGTTGCTTCCTTTATTTATCCTCACTTGAAAAATTAATATTTAGATATTTGGGAAGGGTGGGAGCCCTTAGAAGGATAATGCATTCCATCTAAACAAAATAAAAATTAATATTTCAAACACATTTTTTTTTATTAACACTTCATCGCCACCTTCAATAGCTTGAATACCATAAGCTAGCGAAGCACTCCCTTATGTAAGGCATCATAATATTAAAAAAAAATTGCAATATAACAATAGAGGCCCCGCTCCACCTATACCCAAAACACCCTCTTATTGTTGTCTAGAACATCTTCAGTCAAGTCAATCCATAACATATTTTAAAGTTTCCATATTTTGTGAAATTGATTAGCTACAAATAAGTGATATCAACGTCCTCTTAGATAAAATGACCATAAATTAAGGTTTTATATTATAGGAATTTATTAGGTGGCACCTCTATTCCATAATTTCTTACTAAATTTCCTACCAACTTCGAAAATATGTTCAATATAGATGTTACGCTAAGCAGCTTAAGGGAAGAGAGTAGACTAGAGAATCTATTATCATAATTGGGTTTGCACGAAGGAATAATCCCACAAAAAATACCAATTCAAAATGGAAGTATTGTTGAATCCCTTTATTATTGAGTGTAGTTTAAATTTTTATTAGTGCCCACCCAATGCGACTCACGAGAACCTTATCATGGGTTTGTTTCTAATTACGTGCAATATTTTTTAGTGCCTCATTGATTTATTCTCTTTTCCACTCTCGTAATGATCTCATTCGTCGATCCATAAGATGATCCATGATCCACATCCATGAAAAAAACTGTGTTTCATTTTTTTGCGAGCAATATCCACCACGTTGTAGTCTTAGATACTTTGTTAGCACGATGGACATGCATAGTGTCAGAGGAACAAACATGGCTTAGAGATATTATACCACAACCAAGACAAGGATGGAGATAACATGTTATTGAAGGTTACGTGATAGAGCGATGGCATTGAGTTGCCTGTATTAAAGACTCGCCAATTTCCTTATCCACTTGAAACTCAAAATGAGTTTATTTCCTCTTGGTTTGTTGCTCAATGCTTTGCTACTCTATGAAAATTGTGTGCACTGTTGTTTGTTGCTCATTATTATTTCCAAGGGAAAATGGGAAATGTTAGTAATTTTATGGATAATGACAATGACGATGACACTTTTTCTTCCATAGAAAAATGTTATATTCAAGTAAGATGGCTTTGTATCAATTTATAAGTGACGAATAAGCATCCATGATGTGACAAAACTTGAAATGGCCACTATATCCCTATCGTAGGTGAAATATGATCTAGGCCCTCATGGGTGGCCTATTCAATACCCAAATACACATGTTATGGCTTAAAACTTTAGATTTTTACTAAAACAGTGACTTGGGTGATAAGAACCGTAATTGGAACCATGATAATTTAATGTGTCATGGAATGCAATGACTTGGGTGATAAGACCCACGATAACTACTTTTGGCCATTGATATTCTCGTGTAATGATATTCGAGTTGCAATCCAAGGAATTGTGTTAGCTTTGATTCAACATGCAATGTTGTTGTTAGAAATTCCCTAGTTATTTTTCTAGAAGGAAATCTAACGCGTTGTAGGAAATTCCCTTGTGCTTATGTAGTGACACTATTTCCCTCACTAAGCTAGAAAATGAATGAAGCTTCACTTCGTTACATAAAAACCCTCGACCATGATCTGCAATAGGGAATCCACCATTATCTCGTGTATATTCTTTTGGTCTGCGGAAGCATTTGTGAAAGTGTCTGAGTATAACATCCAACCCCAACCATGATTTGCAATAGGTTTTGTAGGGTCTTGAAATGGGTTTATAGTATTTCAAAGTTTTAATCTTCGACATACCTTTCTGCTTGAACAAATCCAAGTTCATTAGTATGCAAGGCAACAATAGGAAACTTTAACAACACGCCAAACTAGAACGACAAACCCGGAAACAATGTAAAACAAACGAACATGTGTCAAGTTTATATTCGCCAGAATGACAAGGAATATTTGAAATTTTTTCTGCATTGTTTAACTCGTTCGGTGTAACTAGCGAGTAGCGATGGTTGGGGGATGACATAACTAGGCATGCCGTCTCTATTAAATAATAATAATAATGATTCTATGTAAGTATTTTGTTCATATTCTAGATAAAATATATTGATATATTTTCTCTAATGGTGTTAGAAGTAGGGGATGTAAAACCTAAATCAATTTTTTTTTAAACCATAACATCAACCATTGTTTTCCAATTACAAGGGATCTAACAATAATAATTTTCCAATATCTTTATCATCATTTTGTTCATATAAATATTTCCAACATATTGTGTTCTAGAGGTTATGTTGAAACCTAGCTGTAATACATGAAACAAAATGTCCATGTAGAACCACCATTGGTATGTAGACATGTTGGTGGTTGAGAGGGAAATTATTGTAAGGCCTATCATGATTCTAAGTATTTTTAACAATATAAATCATTGATGGAAATATTAAACAATGTCAATTTCAACTTGTGACTACTTTCACATTTTAAGGTCCTTGGTTTTATATGGAAAAAATACTAGCCAACAAAAAGAACCTTAAATTTTCAAAGATATGCCTCCAATAACTTACATAAACATGATAAATGTGGTCGATGCCAAGATATCTTCTGGAATATACCCCAAGTCAACACCTTTTAATATAGTTCCATCCACTACAACAATTTGGTTTTTAGAGGATTCATGGTTTTCCACAAAGGAATACACCACTTACTCTACTTCTTAGTCCTCATTCAAGAACATGGCCTTGTATTGAAGGCTTGTAGCATAATCTCTAGTATGTTTCCATGACTAGACCAAGGTATCTTCCTCCTCCTTTAAGTAAATGAATCTCAATTTCAACTTGTCAATGAAAGCGTTCCATTTTTTAGCTTTATGTCCATCTAAACCCAACAAGTCATCTTCAATATATCACCCTTCTTTCCACAAATGAGCTCTGTTTGAGGATACAAAATAATAAGAAAAACACACATTATATGCTGCTATTATTCCATGTTTTATGGCTATATTATATAGTATCCCTTGTATATAAGCTATTATCAACCTAACTAAAATTAGGTGTCCTATCTAGTAAAAATAACTACACTAGTTCAACAAAAATTTGGTCACACTTCCTTTAAACGTAAAATGTTTGACATCTATTATCTATAAAGCATAATACGTACACCCCATAATAATACAAAATCAACCCCAAACTGTGCAAAATAAATTAATAATACTAAGGGTCTCTACATAAAATTCTTGTTCATGTTCCTTGTTCTCTCTAGACATTGTATCCGAAATGAAAAAAGACAAATGGGGAGAAAAAGGGTGTACGACCATAAATAAATCTCATAAATGGAATCATATCCAACCCACTAACCCAATAACCCTTAAACCACCCAACCTTGAGTCACTTAAACCCTAACCCCTTATACCCCTAAGCCCCTAATCCATCTAAAGTAACCCCCTAACCCCCCTAACTCCTAAGTTATGTAACTGCCAAATCTCATAATATGACCATAGTGGCAATCTATGTATTTTATGCATATATATACTAAGAAGCTAGCATAAACAATTAACAACTAAAATCTCACGTAACTAACATAAATAATTAGGTCTTATACCAATATATGTATTTAATGCACCTACCGAACTTGCATGGACAATTCATGATGCACCATAACATATCATTTGATGAAAGAGATGAAACTTGTAGTAAACATAAAAAGGAAAATGAATAGGAAAATAACAAGGACAATTTCATTCCAACAAAACAACCAATTTTTCTTTAGGAAGCATAAAGGGAGTTTCCTGTCATATAATTCCCCCCTCTATTATAATGCATGGATTTTATTTTATAGACTTTATGCGTCTATCAGTATCAATAGAAGAAGAACATTTACAGTTGCATTAAAAATTATTTAGTGTGTCAAACTCAATGTTTACGTGTCCTCCAAGCAACTACAAAACTTGATAGGATTATCTTTTGAGTTGAGAACAAGAAATCCATTTTGTTCATGGATCTTCGACATCACTCAATAATGATGAAGGGTTTCAATTTTCTCCTCCATTCAAACATATAGATAATCAATGTATTTGGTTTCATTTTGCATTGACTAAAGTTGGTTGGATTATCATGGATAGATGTAATTGCCTCTTCCTTCTCATAGAACTAATAAAGTTTAAAATTCATCGTCACTAAGTTACCATATGGTTAGGAAACACAAGGAATCTCCACATGTTTGAACTCTCTCGAGATGAAATCTATTGATTCTTCCTAAATCAAAGCACGTGACTCTAATACCATGTTGTAAAATGAAACAATTATAACCACAAGAACTGTTTCATTATATATTATAACAATTTAGCATCAATAACTCAACAATTTAAAGGATTTAAGTATGTGTCCATATGTTTAGGTTGGTTTGGACCTGTAAAAAATTTAACTTTAATTTTTAATTTGCATCACTAATTACTTGACATTATCACATGGACTCAATACTAGGCATTTCCATAAATTACAACTTGGTATGGTCGGTGTCAACATAACTTTTTCCTTTCTGTTGACAACAATGAGCATATGTTGTTGTTGATAGCATGTATTGGACATGTAGACCATTGTGTTGATTGATTTCCATAAGGATCCACACAATCCAATTCTAATGATATTCTTGCATTCTATGATTCATCTTTGAAAACTTGCCACTTCTCCTCAATATCATGCCATACCAATCCATAGCTGGCATCCTCATAACACCATCTATGATCCTTCTACTCACATGATAATCCATGAGATCTTACATTCCCTTGCATCCAAATAACCTCTCAAATTGTTGGGATAAATTTATCTAGCAAAGTACCTTCTGTCCTACCTTTTTTGATGACGTACTTATACGGTAGCTCTGCTCACTACATTTTTGGGCACTAATCTAAATATTCCTTACCATCTCCATAATATAGAAAGCAATCATTGGGACATGCATCATTCAACTTGGAAACATACATCCCTAAATCCTTTGTTAATGGCATGATCTTATTGAGATTTAGGCCTAATAACAACCTCTAACAATGCCATCAACAATGATAATATAGAAATTAGAGTGGCATTAAATTTTTGGGAAGTTTTATTTAAATTAAACTTGAAATTTACATTCAGTAAAAAAACACACTTACTGTAGAAAGTCAGTGAAACTATTGCTTGTGCATTTATGAACAACCTTTAAGTTAAGAAGGGATAACAAATCTCGCAATATGGATCATCATAAATCCAGGTAAACTTGGTGTCCTTGTCATATGTAGAATATTGTTATCATGAGGTTATCCATTAGTGGCCATATTAATTGATTGTAGAATCTCTCTTACATTATGTTCAATGTTATCTAATCTTTTACATGTGCATGGTCATCATTAGAAAAATAATTTTACATATTATTATGTGTTCTCTCATTGTTAGGGATATGATTAACACTGATAACTTGTGAGGCCAAAGTAATAATTATTACCTATAAGACCAAACTCATATTTTCAATAGAGATTCTTATTTGGTTAAAGAAAGTTGCATTCTGTTATCTAGTGACAATTTGGACCAAGTCCAAGTTACTCCCATTTCAAAGAATGGATTATACTATCCACATGCTGAAAAGTTGGTCCTCAGTAAGAAGGGAAATGTAATTAAGAAACAACGGAGTATTACATCTTGCTTTTTGCAGAAATAAAAATGGCAAGAAACAATTGTAAATATTGAAATTTGTAAAATTCTAGGATGTGGCAATTTTGTATAGCTTTTAAAAAATTTAAAAAAAATTGTTGATTGACATCATAAATACAACAAACTTGTAGAGTTCATCGACATAAACAACAATAAACAATACCCTTGATCCATGGTTAGAAGTCACCAAAGTTTTAGTAAAGTTACAAAACGTTATCACAAGCACTCTTTCACTACCAACGAAACGTTTTATTGTTTTAACTTCTACCCCTAGTTGAAGGGATCAAACTTTTACAAAATGACATTTCAGACCTAAAGAATAGGTAAGCTAAGATCCTTGTTTAGCAAGAGAATTTTTATGAGGAGACAATAGTTCATCAACAATACTTTTCGAATCAAAATTCTAAACATAGCTCATGGTTACATGTTGTTAAATGGAACAAGGTCCCACCTCTTTTTGAATAAGCCGTACATAATTTTTTTGAAGAGGAAGCCAGACATTGCAAGCCTACTTAGACTAGAATGTATAATGGTTATGGACTTTAAATCTAGTTTCTCTTTACTTTTAATACCTACATTAGCTTATTCTTCATATCTTTCCATGCTAAAAAGTTTGGATCACATCGTTTCCACTATCTTTTGGCTTCTCTACCTCATGTACATGTTATAGCTTATGAATTCCATTTTTTAAATAATTGTTTGAAGGTCATCATAGAAATAACAAATAAACTTTAAATATGAATGACAATGAACATGCAATTCTCCTGATTTTTTGAAATTTCAATTTGTGAGAAATTGGTGCAGATTCTATAGCTCCCAAGTTGTAGTAATGACATAAGTTCCTAATAAGCATGGATTTTTGTTTGATACATGATCTTTTCCATCTCAAAATAAAAATAGAGTAAGTATTGTCAAAAAGTAAAATCTAGTTGCTTTCCAAAATTAGTCGTGGGGCACACAAATTAGTTAAACTAGCCAAACAAAGTTTGAGTTGAGCTTAATAGATATCTGCTAAAAGAAAATATTAGGATTTCTTGGTACTTAATTTTAAACATTTTATTTACAAATGTGAAACACCCATAACACTAAAAATAGTTGAATGACACAAGAGCTACATTTCTCAAAATATAATATAATCAGGTATAGAAAAAGCCTAGTCCTTTCATGATTAAACATTCTCGAAAACTCCAACAGAATAGAAACCCATAGTATTTTTTTTAACGTTTTTTAGATTTCTTTAAAAAAGCATGCCTCAAGTAGCTATACTGCAAATAATGCTTACTTCAATTACAGTGCCAGGCCTGAAGTGTATCGAAGAAACACTAGTCTCTCTAACTTTGAAAGTACTCCTAGGTTGTATCCACTCTCTAAGCTAGAGAGCTAAGTCAAAAATCCTGGTCAAAATAGGAAAACATTGTGTTGGTTAATAAGTTTTCCAAGTTTCCCAAAGTTGATAACCCATGTTCCCTGATATGCCAAAGTTTTGTTACAAGTTTTTCCAAGTGATCTCACGTTAGGTTTGTTGTGTCATTCTTGATTCCAAGTAGTGTGAGTTTGGAGTACCTATTCTAATGTAACTTCCTGGGAATCAACCCATCCTCATCCCTTTGAAGGTCATGCCATATTGGAAGGGTTGACCACAACCAGAATGGAACCCTAATGAATGGTTTGTCACTCAATAAACGTGAACCTCACCCGTAAACTACTACCCCATTGACATACGTAATTTAATTTAAATATCGACAAGTTAAAAAGTTTGGTCCATATTAATTAAACCCAGTCATAAGAAACCCATAGTCCACCTATATCTCTAAGCAAATATTCCCTAAAATTCCCACAAACATTGTCATGTTCGCTTATGGGCATATGTAATTTTACATGTGTTCATATATGTTTTAAATTATCGAGTGACACAACTAAAAATGAGTGACACAACTAAAAATGACCAAATAAATGACCAAATTCATATTATTATTGTTATTGTTATGTGGTCATTCCTAGTTTAGTTACTTGTTATCTAGTCATATATTTTATCCTGTGACCAAATTGGTCCTTTTTAGTTGGCTCACTTAAAATTGCTCAAGTTTGGTCATTTATCCCTTGAAGAAACTATGGTGACCAATTTTTTTGGTTTTCTGGGCATTTATCTCCCATTTTGTGCTAGTGAGCCCCACTTCAAGGCTAGTCATACACTCAATAGACTCTTTGTGGTGGTTTTATTTGTTTTTATTATTGCTAAATGTAGTGAACTGACATTTAGAGCCTAAGCGCTAGGTTCGTTCCATTAACATATTTAAGGCCTAAAGTGTGAAGAATGGTATAGTTATAAATGTAAGTCGTCCCTGCTTGAATTGGGAATTTAGATATGTAAGGAGGGCCATTTACCCATTTATATTTCAATTGTTGAATTTAATGCCATGAAAAAATTGAATTATATAATGAATTACTTATATTAATGGTTCTAAGATTAATGGACTATTTGTGTGTAATAATTTTAGATTGTGCATTGGATGCAAGACCAAGTTTAATGGTTGGTAATTGTGCATTGGGTTACATTTCTCTTCAATGCAATTTTTTAATTTAATCAATAATTGAATTTCATAAGAACCATACACATTTAATAACACTTTTATGCCAAATTTTCCCATGTTATATGTCATCTCTGATATTTAGTTTATTAGTTTGGCCTTAGGTTAGGAAAAATGAAAACAACGATATGGAATGCTTAAAACTTAGCAAATTAAAACTTTTTTCCCTTTTCATTATTCTTGTTTTGATGTACCATACAATATGTTACATATACTAATAGATGATTAAATTACATACATAAATGCACACACATTTCTATTATAGGTTCCATTAGTATCCTATTTAGTGTTAACAAGGATTCCTTTCAATTTTTCTAAACATATGTTCCAGTAAGTCAATTAAAAGTTGTCCATTGAATGTAGCTTCGGTGTTCGGGAGGAATGATTGTTACACTCCCGACCCATCTTCAATTCTTGCAAGTGACATGATGTAATGGTTTGGTTTGACAAGGCATGTAGTTTTGGCCATACCTTGTTTCTTCAGAACTGCAAGTATTGCCATTTTTCTAATTGAAAAAGTCAATAAAAAGTCAAAATATATATTAACACATGTAAATTATCCAAGCCTTTGTTGCCAATTTTATTTTTAGTGAAAGTGTAGATTATGGATTTTTTTCAATCCTATGTGCACTGTGGCAAGACTGGAAAAAAAAGCGGGTCGCATTTATGCTTGTAGATATCCACTTGAAATTAAACCCAATAACTTAAACGCTACATGTTTAGGGTTTATGTTTATTGGTTTATTTTTTCTAGAGGTTTATTGTACATGGTTACTAGATTTTAAGGATTACTGTTTTTGAAATTCAAACTTAACAATTCTAATTTTTTTAAAAATTTGTTTTTCCATGCAATTCATTGGAAAAAACTAGGTATGTTGTTGATTTTAATTTCAATTTTGTATGTTTTGGATTTTTTTCAATCCTTTATGCATTATCAAAGGACACATTTAAAAAAACAACAACAACATAAATTCTCCTGGTTGATAAACATTAAAATAAAATTATTTGAAAATAAAAACTATTGAAATTGATAAAAGAAATTATTAAAATTACTAGAAAACAAAATTATTTGAAAATAAAAACTATTGAAATTGATAAAAAAAAATTTATTCAAAATTACTAGAAAACAAAAAAATTATTAAAACATAATATAAAATTCATTTTTTTTTGCTTTTGAGTGGCTAACCTCTTGTAGTCGAGGCCATTGGTTAGTAACAAAAAGTGAGTGGTTGGTTTGTAGCTCTCTGTGAACAAAGCCTTGGTAGCTTTATTTTTCTTTAGTTCATTACCTCCTCTCTCCATGGGGACACCCCTCCACTTGTAATAATTTTGATCATCTATAGTTACCAACTAATGATTTATAATTTTTATTTTAAATTGTAAAAGTTGTTTGTATGGTAAATTATGAGATGTTAGTAATACTTTTACCTAAAACTAATTCTAACATTGATGAGAATGATTATATCTTATTTTAAAAATATAAATTGTTAGGTATCATGTGAAGATCCAAACATCCATATTATAATACAAAAAAAAATTAAAATACTACTTTACATTAAAAGGGTTATTATTTTAATATCCATGAAATTAATCGTTCGTTACTGTCATAGTCGTTAGACTATGATACATCATAAATTTGTTGTTTTCTTTTCCACGAAAAAAAATCACATCTATTTATATTGATAAAAACCCACAATGTTCAATAAGCCAAAGGCCATACAAAAAAAAATAGCAAAGAAAGGTTTTTCTCAAAGAAGCTTATATCTGAAATACAGAACATCACAAAGAGATCTAGTTGGGGAATGATTCTTTAATTACTTGCTACCACGTGACTATAGTTGCCAAAAAGGGATAACTCCTTATAACTGATGAAAAATCAGAGATCATCCTGGGTGAGGGAATATGTCCAATTCAATAATTTTATCTTCATTACCTTCCCAATGATGTTATATACCATTTTGAAGCAAAAGACCCTATTCAGGAAGTTGGTCAAAAGACATGTTCCTTTCCTGATATATGTGTTGATATGAAATGTCCTTAAACATGCTATTGATCCTCATGACGTCCTCATAAATTGGATTCAACAAGACATTCTTGGGATATTTTATCATTTTAAGCCAGTCTATAACCAATAATGAATCCCCAAAGATTTGAATTTTTTTAACCCCCTTTGAAAGGGACATAAGCATTGCAAGCTTGATATCCATCAGCTCAAGTCTATTGTTAGTGAAATATCCCAGGAATGATGAAAATTGTATCCACTGAGTATTCAAAAAATAAATATGAACCCCAGAACCACCCTTCGTTTGTCTTCCTTGAAAACCACCATCAAAAAATGTCCAACAACCATTGTTTTCAATGGTCTCCTCAAGAACTCTTCTTTGGTTCTTCTTGTGTTTCGGGATGGAAATGTTTTTGGATCCATAAACCCATGGAGGGATAAAAAATCATGGAAAATGGTCTTATTCCTAGCTAACTAGACCCCCCATATCATGAGGGAAAGTAGAGCCCTATATTTAAAAAAAATATGGTTTGTTCAACCAAGCTTGAAGGGATTCCTGAATACCTAAACTATCCCAAATAAAACACAAGCTTGTAATATGTGATGCATGATGAATAATTTATGAAAACCATCATCTGGATCTCTGGTTACTATTGTGACAGATAAGGGATAGTTGCGCAAGTCCTCTTCTTTACTATGGAAACTTGGTTCATGCAGCCCTGCTTCAAACATATCGGGTGAGACCGCATCTACTTCGCAGGTGTTGTTGGACAGGGTAAAACCTATATGGGCCGATCTTTAGGGAGATCACATCAAAAAAGGAGTCGACAATGAGTGAAGCCCTATCAACAGGATTATGTCAAAAAATGGTTCCATTGCAGGGACCTTAGTGTGAGGAAGAGGAGGATATGTTGTGGCATCCAATGAAACCAGAGATCTAGGATTGGTTTGATCAAAAGGCTTGAGAATTCACAACAGAAGAAAACTAGAAATTGAGATTTCCTGCAGAAGAGTGGTTGGGGAGGTATATCTATTTCGATATTCACAAAAGTTTCTTTTTTGAATTCCCGATAATTATGTACGAGTGGATGGCACAGCTGACCTTTTAGGAAAGGAACTTAAAAGGTGGGGAAACTACCTACTGGACCTCTGAACTGATCCAGCAATTGAAAAGGGTCAACAACAAACCATCTATACATGTTGAAGTGTGGATTGACAGTATTTTGGAAGGCTATATTATTAATTTTGTTGTTGACATGGTCAAGTAATACAACCACGCAGAAAGGGAATTCTTCCAAGGACCAATGGGTAGGTTTCTATTATATTTACAATTGTGTATTAAGATGCTCATTTGTGAAAAATTTATATTTAAAATGAACTCCGACAAATAAAACCTTAGTGTTTGGAGGTCATTGGTACTGCGAAGGTGCGGGCTCAATGGAATAATACAGAGTAGATAGATGGGACTTACAAAGAGACTGTGAGGGAATTCGAGGAAGAGTGTGGTCTTATGCGAAGTAGGGTGAGGTTATGGCCAGAGAAGAGGCAGAAAATGGAGGAGAGTCCTGGTGCGACTGGAACAATAAACTACGAGAGAACATCACAAGGGACTAAGTGACCCTACATTAACGAAGGATTCGAACGACTACACCTGAGTCCGAGGAAGGACCAACCCAAAGCAAAAACGTACCTACACCTCTGTGCACTGCACCACATTTAGAAAGAAACACTAGATCATCTCAAGACTTCCCCATGTGTCACCACATGAGTAATAGTAGAGGATTGATGACTACCAGAAGAAGGCCAAGAATGGCGGGAGACGATGTAAAACTACCTTTGTTCCTTAGCAATGGTACAGAATATCCTAAGCAGTATTGGTTTCTCTGGAAAGTGGTATGGACCATGAAACAAGTCTAGGATCAATATATTAAAAAGGGGTAGGTTATGACAAATTTTCGAGGTCGCGCACTAGATTGTTACATGAAATTTGTACAGGTGCCAGTAGGGAATCTGCAAAATACGTTAGCGCAAATTAGGACCCTGTTGATTGAGGAATTTGAGAAACCCAAATCCAAGGTGCAATACATTATTGAATTGAAGGAAATGAAACAATATATGATTGAGTCATTATGGGATTTTGATCAATGATTCAAGACACCGATGGCTAATGTAAGCTTCAGAATGAGCGATGTGCAACACAAATATTGGTTCATTGCAGCATTGGTACTACACATCCGAATTCCGCCAATGCATCAAAAGATTGCAACATAAGCTAAGTCTTTGGAGATTGCAATGAAGTTGGAGGATTCACCTATTGGAGAAACAGATGTTGGGATGAATCAGATCTAGTCACAACTCGCGAATATGATGATTGTACTGCAAGATATCAAGAAAGGAAAGGACGTACATGAAGAAGTATGGTGTAATTGATGTCGCACTAAAGGAAATCATAAATATCAATGTCTATACTTTTGCGATTACTTGCATTCTGGTGCTCCCAAACCATTGAGTCAAGGCGGGTTTCCATGGTGTCGAATTTTTCAAACTCAGGGACATCAACACGAGGAATGTGTATATCTCCAGAAGGTAGTATCGAAACCTACAAATTTGTTCTATATTTTTTGTCGTTTTGTTGTTCATGAAGAAAAGGATTGTCGAGCATATTACTTGCTCCAAGAAATAATGATGGATACATACTTCATGAAAGAATAAGAACCGCTATCAGCAAAGAGGTCACAACTGCAAAAACCATAGTTTGAGCAGTAGCAACTGCAGTTTGTGTAGTAGCAACTACAGATTTCTCTGTAGAAACCACACTATAATAAGATGTAGTATAACCAGCCTCAACAATAGTTTCCATATCCACAGTTAACTAAGCCACAATATACTCAGCTGTAGTATGCTCCACTGCATCCCAATAAGCAGCAACAATAGTTTAATCAACCGAAGTAACAATAGCAAGGTGAATTTCGTGGAGGATTTCGAGGAAGTCGAAATGGAGGCTTTGGTCGAAGAGGAGGTATGGGATGAGGTTGCAAACGTGTACAATGTTATAATTACAGTGTATTGTGCCACTATCAATGAGACTTCCCAAACCTTTAGTCGCAATGTACTTATTGTACTGCTATATATCATACTGTCAAAGATTTTCCACAGCTAATCACGAAGTGAAAAGAAAAGAATGTTAACCACCACAAAACCAGAACCAAAATGTGAACTAGAATACGAATCAAGCTGTGAACCAACCTCAAAATAAGAATAAAGGACCAATCGTAGGAAACATTTTGGTGGAACCAAGGAATCAACCTGCAGATGTCGGAGTGTTTCTAGGAATATCGCACCTCCTGTGGACAAGAGTTGTTCCTCTAGGCCTGAATGGTTGAGATCTAGAACAAATGAGTAAACAAAAAGGATGGAACACTTCCCCTAGAGCTTGTAGATATATGGAATGAATCCTTTGGTTTTTCTGGGGTATGATGTAAGTATCTCCTATGGTCATGAATCTCCACCGATCTATATACACAAACGCATCAAATAGACAAGCAAGATCAAAGGTACCAGAACATAATCTATAGTTCTATACTAGTGACTAAGGAATCCAGTAATAAAATAAATGATTGGAACATAATATAGTTTATGGGAAAGGAACCAACTTTGCATTAAAAATGAAGAAGAAATCTTACAACCATTGCCTTAGTGTTGTGATGCTCCTTCACATGCCATGCCTTGTCCTCAAAATCTCCAACTTGCTCCTTCCATGCTCAGCCTGGATTTGACCAGAATCTCAATGCAGCAGCATAACCTTTCTCTCTCTCAACCATGGGGTATGAGCCAAGTTTTATAGGCCTTGTGAATATTGCGATGGTAGAGCAAATGGTGGGTGAGGTGGAAGGGAGATCCTACTAGGGTGATCTCGAGTCCAGGTGGACATGGGAATAGGGATGAGGGTGCCACGAAGTCTTCCTTAGATAAGCTTCATGAATCTTTTCTTTTTCTCTTTTTAACTCAAGCACTACTTTTCTTCCATGTAGATAGAGTGTTACTAGGGTGGAACCGCTCTTTGATTAATGGATATAGGCAGTGGCACCTCTTATTGTGAAGAGACAATGGGCGTTACTAAAGAGGGTAACTCCTTTTTCATTAAGGGCAAAGGCGGTGCTGGACTCAAATATGGAAAATAGAAGTCCGGGCCACTATCCAATTTCACAATTTGGGATTTGAGGGAAACTTCTGATGTTTTAGGCCTCAACACATGATGGTGAGATGATTTATGTGGAACAGAATTCCCCCCAAAGCATGAGGCTAGAGGGATACTATAGGAGAATATTTGAAAGAGAAAGGTATCACTTCAAGGAAAGAAATTTCTTGATCAGAGATCATCATCAATCAGGCTTCTGCAATACTTCAATAATTTTGACTCATAACCAAATAATTTCTCATCATGGCTGCAAACCAATACAAGGAAGATCCATGAGGCAAATGAATAAACATAGCTACTAGAATACAATGTAGATCCATGCAAAGAAGACTCAAACTTGGACATAGCTACCAGACATACAATGTAGATCTATGTCAAATAGATGCAAATTTGAGCACAACCACGACCATACAAATGTGGATCCATGGTAGGACTTATATAATATACTCCATCGCAACCTGGGGAAAGCAATGAGCACTTAACAAAATCCTAGGGTCTTCGTCTTGTCTTCCACAAAGTATGATTATATCCATGTGATTACAATGTTTTGATGTCGAACATGGTAGAAACCACTTGATTATCGGCCAATGATGAGAACCGTTAAAAAGTGCGAGGGAGATCACCATTAATGTCAATGATTCCCAATGTACCCTAGTAGAATCTACTAAGTGTGAATAGATGACCTGATGTCGAACACTCAGTCGAATATTTTGATCAAAGTTCAATGATGTGAACCTATGTTGAGAGCGACAGAATATGTCGTTAATGCATACAGATCTCAAGGTACTATATTTTTGTTTCTAAGACTAATTCTTGGATGATGATTTGATGTCGGCAAGAATAGTCTCATCGAAGGAGGGCCATGATGAATCCCACATCGAGGGCACAAAAATTGGAACAAAGTTCTAGAATTTTGAGTATGATGTAACCATAGGACTGACTGAAAAGGTACTGACACAAAGGTTGTTTTGACTTGCAAAGGTAGGATTTCAATCTTCCTTTGAATAGCGGGCGACACAACTGAATACTTGGAAGCATTGACTTAGACCAGATGGATACCAAGACATAATGCGACGGTAGACGATGAATTCTTTGAAAAACTCAAAGGAGTGACATGAATCATGAAAGTGGATTGATTTGGAAGCAATATGAATACCCAATTGATTGAATGAAATACAGACAAGTGCCATGTTCAAAGGTGACTAATAACTTCCAATTATTTGCAAAATGAAATAGTTCCCTTCCCTTAATTTCCCCATCATGATTGATGAGTGCCTCTTTTCATTTTTACGAGTCCAAAGAGGGAAACAAACACTAGTTGTATCTTATCCAGAGATAATTCCATTCTCATATATTTCACAAACTTGAGAAAGGAGGGATTCGTTCCCACAAGAGGGTCTCTCAGTTTTTAGTTTAATGAGTCCATTGAAAGTTAACTTAGCATCGTTCATGTTTAGAGAGTACAAACGAAAATGGAAGAAGACTCCAAAGGGTCCTTTTTCATACAATTTAGTCTCAAGGGCCCAAAAAAGTATAAAATAATACCCAAGATAAATCTTCCAGTCATGATTGGCTAGAGTGCTCCTTTTTCGTATCTAGTCAATCCAAACCGAAAAAGGGGTAAACTATCGTCAGAAAGATGACTCTTCAAATAATTTTACAAGAATGAAGAAGAAAAGTTCGCTCGATAATATTTTCTCATTTAAGGAGTTCTAAAATATTTTAAAGAAGAATCCATTTGGGTTTCTTTTCGCGATGAGCGGGTTTAACGAGCCTGAAAATAAGCAAAAACGAATCAGAACTTTGATAGTAGGTTTAAAGAGCACGATCGAACTATTGAAATTAGCACTTGACGACTTTTTCCATTTTATGGAAGTATGAAAAAGTAAAAAATGAACTTAACCATAGCCAATATTATTTACTTTCGTCCCTACAAACACCTTCTTTAAAAGACTATTAGCTTTCCAACAAAAATATAAAAATTGACTTTTATAACTATAGAAAAAGGGAATTTTTTAATGAGATAATTAAAAAATATTAAAATAATGTAAAAACCCTAAAAAATATTATATAAAAGTCAAATGAAATAGTAAAAACATTTCATTTACCATTTACCAAGTTTGGAGAGCTACTTGGAGCAATTGTGTGCAGATTTTAGTTGGAGATTCTGAAGCCATTACCCATCCATTTTCTGATCTGTTTGTCTCAGGTAGGAGCTAAAACCATTCTCATAATTTTCATGGTTGCAATTTTTCCTTTCCAAGAATATTAATGGAGTTTTTGGGAATTTTTAACCAAGGGTTAAAAACGTTTCCCGAGTAATGCGCTTCTTGGGAAAAGCGGTGCCCAAGGAAAACCACATTTTTTACACCCACAAAGGTGGTGGCACCGCTCTGTATCAAGGAGACAAAGGTGGTGCCACAAAGCATGCCCAAAAAATGAATTCCCTAGCAAAAATAATGATTTTGAAGCATTTAAAAAGGTTGATTATGTGTCTAAATACTCCATTTGTGGTTTTTGCTAGGCTAATACAGTCAAAATGGTGGTGTGGAAAGAAATACAACACAAGGACGATGATTCTAGAGCTAGGGTAGATGCTCTACGGAGGTGCGGCCTTTTGAAATTATTCCATGTTCCCAGTGATATCTCATGTAAAATTACTGGAGTACATTTTGCGGATGTGGAACTGGGAACAACAATATTTTGAGGTGGGATCCCACATCCTCACCATGGTGATGGAAGACATTTATTTTCTTACTGGATTATCTAGGCATGGAGTTCCAATTTCATTGACAGGATCCCAAGGGGGAGACATCACTACACAAGAACTCATAGTTCATCATTGTTTCCCGGGCACTAAGATGTCAGGAAAAAAGATCCCCATCAAAGAAGTGATGGATTTTCCGCTTTGGAAAGTACTCTTCACTATGTATAGGGTTACAGGGATCCAAGGGGCTCATCAATATTTACAGGTGCACATGTTGTATGCCCTGGAAGCTATGGCACCTACTGTTTTCAACTGGTCCAAATCATTTTTTAGTGTGTTCAAGGATCATCTGATGAAGTGTTGGTAGGGAGAACTAAAATAGTTTAGTTATGGGACTATCCTGGCATGTTTCTTTTTCAAGCGGGTACCTGTTCTAAGACCATAAGTGATTTTTACTGGGTTGATTGCTCGAAACCCCTGCATGCTATGGTGGGTGGAGATCATGGCCTGCAGTGGAGGTGGCGGAGCCAAGGTCAAGTATGGGAGCCCATTTTTTCGATGGTTGGATGACAAGATCCTCATGATCGAGGATTATGCTTGTGCTAGGACCGGCTTCCAAGGAGATCTATATCTACCTTTACTAGCTGATGCCCAGTGGGATGATATTGGTAAGAAACAATGCTCAATATTTTGGTTGTTTTTAATGTTTTATGTTTTATGATTTTTTTATACATGAAGACAAGACCTAAAATTTTCATGCAAACATAGGGGATGCATGACCTAGGGGTTCCTCCCCAATGGACAGGAGATCGGGGGCTCGCTTCGTACACATAGGGGATGATGAGTTAATTGATTTGGAGGACAACCTCAAATAGTTGACATTAGACGTTCCAGATGCTGCTCTCACCTCCCTAGAGGTACAAGAGACACACAGCTGGAGTGTCAAGTTGTTTCATCTGCTTGCTCCACAGGGTCGTAAGGGCTATATGTGCTATCATGAGCACCACTAGATGTTTCTACATGATGTATACACTGGAATCTATCCAACTTCACTATTTTTGACATTTTTTTATATATGAAATCCATAGTGCTTCAGTTGGGGTCTCATGACCATTAATTTTGTAAAAATATTTTTTCATATATATATACAAACTTATTTACGTTGTTTAAATTTGTTGAAATGGGAAAAATGATATTTACAAGAGTTTTTATTTGTCTTTCATGTTTATTTTAATTTACAATGGACCATGTTTTATTTATTAAAGTTATGTATGGGCAATATACCAGTCTAAAATGTAGTTTTCCAATGAGTTCGAAACCGTGTTATAAGATCTAGGAATGTGCTTATAAGTGATTGACTCAAATGGCCTCTCTAACATACACACTCTTTAAAAGAGACAAAGAAGTGTAGGGTTTTTTATAATATAAACATGGTTTAAATAACAAACCACTAGCTATGAGTCCATGAATACTACCAAGTCATGAATGTCCCGAGATGCAACCTTGGTCAAGAAACCTATTACTACTTTATACTCGGTGATGTTGTTGGTAGGTGGACCAATAAAAACTACCCCTGAACTAACTAAGTCATGTGCCGGGGAATACAAAACCCAAGCAGGTGAAGCAAGGTTCAAGGTATGATGGCAAGCACCATCAACAAAACTGTAAAAATCCATCCGACATAACCAAAACATGGTATAAACAGTACTGACAACAAGACTCAAAACCATATTGAAAAACCAAAAACACACTAAAATTCAATCAATATTCATATATACAAGGTACCATACAAAAATGACTTCAAGCATAGTACCTTTTCAGGTACAACCCATTGCGAGGTTGCCCGAAAGGTATGCCATCGTATTCTACAAGCTAGTAAGGCCCCTTCTCTAAAACTTTAATTACGATAAAGGGACTGTACCACATAGATTCAAACTTCTCCTTCCCTAGCTTATCATGTCTCTGATCGTAAGTCAGAATCATGTCACCTTCATTAAAGAAACGAGGCTAAAAAAACTTATCGTACTAAGCCTTAATGCATTTTTTGTGTGCCTCGTTAGCCAACACAGCATCTCTTCTACTTTCATCAAGGTTTCTTAAGAACAAAAATCGTTCTTCTTCGATGAAAGTGTTCGAGAGAATTTCTACTGCATGTTTGAGCGATGGGATTTGACACTAGATAGGAAGGACAACTTCTAGTATGTAAACCAATTGAAAAGGTGTGAAACTAGTTTTTGTTTTAACTATAGTCCTATATGCCCATAGTGCAGAAAAAAAAGTTAAATGCCAATTGCATTTGTGATCTCCAACCATCCTACGCAACATATTTTTCAAAACTTTGTTCATAGCCTCAACCTGACCATTATCATGCGAGTAATATGGAGTTTAGTTTTCATGGATAAAACCCAGCTTAAGACTCAACTCAGCCATCATATGAATGCAGAAATGAGATCCATGGTCAGTGACTATGGCTTGCGGGACTCCAAAACTAGCTATCACGTGGTTGAACAAAAAGAGGGTGGAATTTTTTCCATCCTTTGCATATGTAGGGATTTCCTCATCCCATTTTGTAAAGTAATCAACGACTACAATGATGTAACCATGCCCCTCGGCTGAGGCAGGATTACAATGCATGAAATCAATACCCCACTTGGAGAAGGGCCAACAACAATGATGAGGTGTAAAGGAGCAGGGTGGGTGCACTTTTTAGGATAAAAGAGTTGACAGGGTGGGCATTCCTTTACCGCCTCATGACAATCTTTGAATATTGAGGGCCAAAAATACCCAGCGCGAAGGATTTTCTGAGTTGTCACCATCCCAGAAAGATGGCCACCACATGCTTCAGAGTGCCAATCATTCAAAACTTGTTCAACCTATTTGTGTGTAAGAAATCCCCAAAGAATGAAGTCAATACCACATCGATACAATGTTTCATTTAAAATGAGATAATACTTTGCATGGTGACAGATGTGATGACAATTTTTATAGGAAATGTCATGCTGAAATCTCTGGGTCTGGAGATAAATGATCAAATATCCATACCACGGGTTGCTTGTGCTTATCAGAAACAATAATTCATCTAGAAATGAATCATTGTGCTCAGCTTCCATAAGAGCATAGGGAAGGTCACACATCAAATCCACAAAAATCAATGACTTCTTCGAAGTAGCCTTAGCAAACTCGAGATTGAATTCCTATAAGATGATGATCCAACGGGAATACTTTCCCCCTAGTACCTGATGAGTCAGAATGTAATACATGGGGTTTTGATCCATGAGTACAATTGTGGTGCATAGTAAGATGCAGTGATGAAATTTTTGCACAACAATGACCGTAACCAAAGATAGCTTCTACACATGAGAATAACGGGTTTCACATTCAAGGAGACTCTTACTTAGATAATAAATCATGTGTTCTGGGTCGTTGGAATATTCTTGCAGTAGAATCATACCAATGGTTGTAGTGGAGGCATCAATGTACTACAGAAAGTATTTTGGTTAGTTTTGGGGGTGCAACACTGGTTAATGCGTCAAAGCATGTTTCAAATTGTCAAAATCTCATTGGGCTTGATCATCCAAAAAGAACAGAGTGTTGTTCTTAAGGAGACACATATAGTTGTACATTTTTTCTATGAAGTTGCATACGAAATGACGAATAAAGTTTTCCTTCCCTTGCAAACTTTGGAGTTCAGTGATATTTGTCAGGGCGGGTAAGGAAACAATAGCAACAATTTTCAAAGGATCTATGTAGATGCCATCTTTGGAAACTAAAAATCCAAGAAGACGTATAGTCTCAACACTAAAGACACATTTGTGTGGATTAAGTCGAATATTATAATAATGACACCTAAGGAAAATGTCTCTAAGGTTCCTTGGGTGGTCCTCCTATTGCTGTGAATGAGTGGGGAGATCATCCAGATATGGATCCATAATGTGCTTGATATCGTGAAAAGCATAGGACATGGCGCATTGGAATGTAGCTCCAAAATTTTTTATACCAAAGGGTAACTTCCAATATGCAAAGGTTCCACATGGGCCTATAAATTCTGTTTTATGCTGATCGGGGAGTAGAATCTCTATCTGGTTGTAACCAAAAAATCCATCCATTAAACAAAAGATTACACCCCCAGCATAGTTATCGATGATTTGATCGATGTGTGGAGTAGGTAAATTGTCCTTGGGACAAGCCTTATTTAAATCTTAGAAATTGATACAAACCCTAATAGTGCCCTGCTTCTTAGCCACATGGACAATATTAGACACCCATTCCGTCAGTGGTACAAAATAAATAAACCTCGCTTTCAGAAGTTTTTCCACTTCGGCTTTGATAGCCACAACCTTCCTAAGATGTACTTGTCGTATTTTTTGTCTGAATGGTGGCCATGGGATAAGTTTTAATCTCGTGCACCACGGTGGACTGATCAATCCCGGGAATTTCTTCGTATGTCAATGAAAAAACATCACGAATTTTTTTAATAGAGCTCTATAACTTTAAGTTTCTTCTGTTGAACAGTTTTGGCCTACATGAACATGCTCAATAGTTCCGGGCTTGACTGATATGTCAATAGGGGTTGTCTGAGTGATGTTGCAAAGGTTTTCTTCGAAATCAGTTCCTTGCAACAATACTAGTGTTTGAGGATTGGTGACAATATCAGTACTAATAAGAGACACAAGATCAAATTCTACCGAACTGGAATTGGGAAGGAAAGAGGATCTATGATGATGATCTTCCCACAGAGGTTCATTTTCACTCATGGTATTCATAATGGAATCGTTCGATGGAAAATTATGTGTGAGATAGTCTAGAGTCACTAGAACAAATCCTGGAATTAGCGTCCCATTTAGCGTCCCTTTTTGGTGTAATTTTTTTAAAAATTGAGTGGCCAAACTAGACGCTAAATGGGACGCGTCATGGACAAAACTTAAAGCGTCTCAAAAAGCATCTTTTTTTGCATCCTAAATAGCATCCTTTATGGCGTCCAAAATAGCGTCTATTTTTTTTCTTCCAAAATAACATCCAACTTTGCTTCCTAAATAACGCCCTATTTTGCTTCCTAGAGAGCGTCCGCTATTGCTTCCTAGAGAGCGCCTTCTTTTGCTTCCTAAATGGCATCCCCATTAGCACTAGTTTTGCATCCAAATTAGCATCCAATATTGCATCCATTTGTGCTACCACTTTAGCATCCCATTTTGCACCACGTTTTACTTCCAAGTATGCATCAATTTCCACTTCCAAATTTGCACCAATTTTTCCTTCCTTTTTTGCATAGCGTTTTGCTACCAAAATGGCACCAAATTTGTATTCTATTGTTGCACCATATTTTTCTTCCTATATAGCGTCATGTTTTGCATCCAAAGTAACATCTTATTTTGCTACCATATCAAGGCCATGTTTGGCTTCATCGTTAGTGCCAAGTGTTCCATCCTTTTTAATGTCTAGTTTTGCATCTCTATTTACGCCCACATTAGCACCATGTTTTGCTACTACTTTAGCGCCCAATTTTTCATCCATTTTTACTCCCACACTAGCACCACATTTTGCATCTCATTTAACTCCTAGGATTTCTTCTTATTTTGCTTCCTCGTGAGTGCCTAATTTAGCTTCTCATTTAGCATCCAATTTTTCTCCTTTGTTGGCCACTAGTTTAGCTTCTACTTCAGCTTCTACTTTGGCGTCCAAAATAACATCAAAATTGACTTCCAACTTAGCACCAAGTTTTGCATCCAATGTTGCTTCTAGATCTAGAACATAGTGGGAATCTACTTTAGCTCATTTTTTTGGTTTCCTTATTAGCACCACATTAGACTTGTTATTTAACACCTACAACCATATCCAATTGTGTACTATTATATTTATTATATCAAATTATTATAATTATTCATTCATTTCAATAGTTCTCATTTATCATTACTTCATAGTTATTAAATAACATAATGAAACATTCAAATTAATTGTAGATACAATTATTGAGATTAATTGCATAGCATTTATGAATAAATTTTACAGAAACATGCAACATTTATCCAAAACAGTAATATTAATTTCCCATTAAAAGATCATCAACAACTTCCAATATATATAAATATAAAATATAATAATGATAACATCAGCATTATATTTCATTCAAAATAAGTGAAATTATAAAACATCATCACATCAATAATCTATCATACAGATAATCATATTAAGGTTAAAATAACAATAGACAATATATAGTGAAAATATCAATATTACAAGAAATATTAAAAATCAAAATTATCAATAGTAATCCAAGTTTATATGTCTACAAATCAAAACCAAAATGTACTATGAGCTTGGATAATCACAAATCAAAATGACCCAAAATGTACTACGATCTTGGATAATCTCAAAAATAACAATATGTGTCTAGTAGCATGGAGAAAGAAAAAAACATCCACAGTCTCAATAGTAGCATTAATGGCTACCATCATCCTCATCATCATCCTCATCCTCATCCTCATCCTCATCCTCATCCTCTATCCCAACATCATATCCATCATCATTTGCATTTGATCCAATTGTATCATTATCATTAATATCTCTTGCTGGTACATTGGTGGCAATATAATCAGTATCATCAGCTACGCCATCTTCATCGTTTTTCTGCAAATACCAAGAAATAATCAATTTAAAACATTAGTCACAATTTCATTACATAATGCATATGCTGTGTTATATTCCAAATATTAGTGTGATCATTTATGCATTCTCGCGAGTTTTCCAACCATGAATATAAACATCATCTCATCAACAGATAGTAACCACACATATAAAGTGTATCTGTAACCATACATACACACACATGTACACCATACATTTTCATATCACAATAGAAGAAGACGTAAAGGTAAGGAACCAAACCCTGAAATGCCATTAGCTGACCCATGTAACTTGAGAAGAGAACAAGCCTACCCATATGAGTATCAACTTAGAATGGCCCGTGATAACATATAGAATGAATAAAATAAATTATTCTTTACAAGACAATATAATTTTTAGGCCAAATTCTTCTTCAAATATATGCTAACTACTTTTAGATTGATTGAAGAAACATTGAACTTGAACTTTACCATCTCAAGTGAAAGTGGAAATTAACATGATTCTTTCTGAATCAAAACAAAACTATGAAAGTTGTCTAGTCTATCTTTTGTCAATGTTCAACTAATATGATTTTATTTAAAAAAAAATTGAGGTTGTCTTATCTAAACTAAATCAATAGCAGTGAAGATGCTCGGTTTTTAAGAAGGATAAGCTAAAAGTTTGATCCACTTTATTTAATAATGCTTTACAACATTAAGGAATTTATCATAGTGGAATCAAAAAAATACCAATTGAGACTAAAGATGTGAGATTATAGACCAACATGTATAATACAAAACTACAAAACCAAGCAATACTTTACCATTCATTCAAATTCCATTACAAATATGTTTATTCCTCATTAGGATTTTAGTATACACACATGGAATTCAGATTTCAACATCTTTGTAGATTTAATTACTTTGATTAGCATTTGCTACATGAGTAATTTGTAGAGTTAATTACTTGTTCAACATTCCATTTCGGACATGAGTACTTTGCCTAACTACAAAGTGGTCAAAGGAACTAGATGTATGTTGCAAGTTCCATCCACTTGCATTCCAAATTTGTGGGAGGGTGGTAATAAAAACCAAGCTGATTTTCTTTAGTACTACATGCTCAAGTCTATTATTCTTCTTGTGTAACTACACTATGTTAAATACCACTTGTCTAGTTGTAAGAGATACCACCAATTATCATTCTCTACCATACAAAAAATGCAGTCAAAATCCATAATGATAATCGCATATGGTTCAAACAGTCACACTAAACCTACAACAATTTCCATTTAAAGTGTTTGACAAAGATTCAAGGCAAATTGTAGTTGGCTAGCAAATATCTCCCACACAAAGTCTGGAAGCACAATATTGGAGAAGGAAAACCTACAGCAGTCAATTAGTATGATTGTAAGGAATTATAGGAGAAGAAGGTTGTGAGAAAAACCATGCCCAAAGTCAACCAAGGGAACAATTGACATTTTGATTGGGAGCAGTTCTCTTTTCTGTTGTGTCAGCTATCTTGCACCCTATATCAGTTGTGAAGACACGAATTGAAGTGGCAGGAGCTGAGTTAGCCCATATGAATGGTCTAGCAATGTGCAAGCATACAGTAAAAGCAGTTGGGGTATCTGGTCTTTTTCGTGGTTTTGGAGCATTAGTAGTAGGAACTATAGCAGGCAGAGGTCTTTTCTTGACATCCTTGGAGGTCTAGATAGTACTATTAAGTGACTACAATCTAAGGTTACTCAAGGCACTAGGATCAACAACGTATGCCATAGCAAGGCATGCAGGCTCAGAGGAGAGTACCTTGAAATCAAGCCTATCATTAATATTCTATCATTCCCATAAGTTTGGTGGTAACATCTTCTCTTCAACTGTGACACTTATGAGTAAACTCATTCATAAAGATCCAACTTGTTTCTCAATGCTGCATGCAGCATGTCTTACAAATTCCTTCTTGGATGCTTTATCATAATATTGAGTAGCTAATGGGAAAAGTTACCCAAATGAATAGATTCTCCAATGGAAAAAACCACAGTAGGAATTTGAAAATTCAAATTGAAGCCTTAAAAGTTAAGACAATTGAGAATGAACTACACTAGAAACTCAGTGATGTGATAGTTAAACTCATTTTGAATCACTGCAAAGCGGCCCTCCTTTAACCGACAAGTGTATTTTAATGACTTCAGAAAGGGAAAACCAAAGCATGATCCTTAGGTTTTCAATGTGACTGAGAGTTCAATTTCAATCATGAAATTTAAAGCCCACGTTTAACTCTGGTTGTTTGCAACTTAGATTTAAAGGTAAGCAGACAAAAGTGTTCCACCTTAATATTATCAATTGGGATGATAATGGGAAAGGTTACCCAAATTGTACATTCTCCAATGGAACGAAACCCCATGATGGTTATGAGAATCCAAACAGGACCATCATGGACATGGAAAACAAGCTAGTATTTGCCACTACACCTTATTCTGGAACATTATACAAAATCAGTTAAGGGTAAACAAAAAAAGTGCATGGACTTTCTGTCTACTTGCTGTAACTCTCAGAAAGAAAATGTAACATCATGGCAAAGTTTACAGGGCATGTACAATACCCCCTTGAGGTATTTACTAAGATACAACTATAATTATGCTAATCGACAAATATATCTCCACTTAAGGTAGATATTCCACAATTTGTTTAAAAAATTTAGCCCTAGTATAAATATTCTACGAATTGGCTCTTTTTCAACTCCTCAAGGGAAAATTTTGGCCTGAAATCTGGCAACAATCATTGTGGATTGATGGAATTGCATATATTTGTAGAATCAAATACCACTATGTTAAATACCACTTGTCTAGTTGTAAGAGATACCACCAATTATCATGCTCTACCACACCAAAAATGTAGTCAAAATCCATAATGATAATTGCATATGGTTCAAACAGTCACACTAAACCACCAATAGTGTCCATTTAAAGTGTTTGACAGAGATTCCAGGAAGATTGCAGTTGGCTAGCAAATCTCTCCCACTCAAAGTCTCGAAGCCCAATATTGTAGAAGGAGAACCTACAGCAGTCAATTAGTATGATTGTAAGGAATTATAAGAGAAGAAGGTTGTGAGAAACACCATGCCCAAATTCAACCAAGGGAACAATTGACATTTCGATTGGGAGTAGTTCTCCTTTTTGCTATGTGAGCTATCTTGCACCCTATATCAATTGTGAAGACACGAATTCAAGTGGCAGGAGCTGAGTTAGCCCATTTGAATGGTCTAGCAGTGTGTAAGCATACAGTAAAAGCAGATGGGGTCTCTAGTCTTTTTCGAGGTTTTGGAACATTAGTAGTAGGAACTATAGCAGGAAAAGGTCTTTTCTTGACTTCCTTGGAGGTCTAGATAGTACTGTTAAGCGACTACAATATGAGGTTACTCAAGGCACTGGGATCAACAATGTATGCCACAGCAAGGCATGTAGGCTCAGAGGAGAGTACCTTGCCATCAAGCCTATAATTAATATTCTGTCATTCCCATAAGTTTGGTGGTGACATCTTCTCTTCAGCTGTGACACTTATGAGTGAACTCATTCATAAAGATCCAACTTGTTTCTCAATGCTGCATGCAGCATGTCTTACAACTACCTTCTTGGATGCTATATCAAAAGATTGGGTAGCTAATGGGAAAATTTACCCAAATGACTAGATTCTCCAATGGAAGGAACCACAGTAGGAATCTAAAAATTCAAACCGAAGCCTTAAAAGTTAAGACAACTAAGAATGAACTAAACCAGAAACTCAGTGATGTGATAGTTAAACTACTTTTGAATCACTGCAAAGCAGCCCTCCTTTAACCAACAAGTGTATTTTAATGACTTCAAAAAGGGAAAACCAAAGCATGATCCTTATGTTTTCAATGTGACTGAGAGTTCAGTTTCAATCATGAAATTTAAAGCCCATGTTTAACTCTGGTTGTTTGCAACTTAGATTTAAAGGTAAGCAGACAAAAGAGTTCCACCTTAATATTATCAATTGGGCTGATAATGGGAAAGGTTACCCAAATTGTACATTCTCCAATGGAACGAAACCCCATGATAGTTCTGAGAATCCAAATAGGACCATCATGGACATGGAAAACAAGCTAGTACTTTCCACTACACCTTATTCTTGAACGCCCTCCTTTAACCAACAAGTGTAGTTTAATGACTTCAGAAAGGGAAAACCAAAGCATGATCCTTAGGTTTTCAATGTGACTGAAAATTCAGTTTCAATCATGAAATTTAAATCCCATGTTTAACTCTGGTTGTTTGCAACTTAGATTTAAAGGTAAGAAGACAAAATAGTTCCACCTTAATATTATCAATTGGGATGATAATGGGAAAGGTTACCCAAATTGTACATTCTCCAATGGAACAAAACCACAGGATGGTTCTGAGAATCCAAATAGGACCATCATGGACATGGCAAACAAGCTGGTATTTTCCACTACACCTTATTCTTGAACATTATCCAAAATCAGTTAAGGGTAAACAACATAAGTGCATAGGCTTTCTTGTCTACTTGCTATAACTCTTAGAAAGAAAATGTAAGATCATGGAAAAGTTTACAGGGAATGTAAAATACCCCCTCGAGGTATTTACTAAGCTACAACTATAATTATTCCAATCGACAAATATATCTCCACTTAAGGCAGATATTCCACAATTTGTTTAAAAAGTTAATTCCTAGTGTAAATATTCTTCGAATTGGCTCTTTTTCAACTCCTCAAGGGAAAATTTTGGCTTTAAATCTAGCAACAATCATTGTGGATAGATGGAATTGTAGATATTTGTAGAATCAAATACCACTATGTTAAATACCACTTGTCTAGTTGTAAGAGATACCACCAATTATCATGATCTACCACACGAAAAATGCAATCAAAATCCGTAATGATAATCGCATATGGTTCAGACAGTCACACTAAACCTACAACAGTTTCCATTTAAAGTTTTTGACAAAGATTCAAGGAAGATTACAGTTGGCTAGCAAATCTCTCCCACTCAAAGTCTGGAAGCCCAATATTGGAGAAGGAAAACCAACAACAGTCAATTAGTATGATTTTAAGGAATTATAGGAGAAGAAAGTTGTGAGAAAACCCATGCCCAAAGTCAACCAATGGAACAATTGACATTTTGATTGGGAGTAGTTCTCTTTTCTGTTATGAATGTTGTATTTTTGCACTTTATTATTTAATACAACTTTTAGTTCATTTCTGATCATGCATATCTGTGTAATTATTTTTTAATATTCTAGAATCTAAACCTAAAAAGGCCCTGAGCCTATTTAAATAAATATTCCCAATTTCTTGTAATCATCCTTTCCAACTTCTGCATCATTTATATTCTAAGACTTAATCTGACAGTCTCTAATCAAGTAATATTTAGGAAGGCTGTAACTTGATGTTGATTTTATCTCCTCTTACACATCACACAGTGGACAATGGTACCTAATGTGATACAACTTATTCTCACTAATCTTAAGTAAATGTTTGGCTTAATGACTATAGCCATCACAAAGTTGCAGTGTAAGTTCACATTAGCAAAAAAGTTTCAACAAAAAAATCAATGGACAACATGTCCCACAAGAAATTAACGTACACTAGAAGACCAAAAGTGTAATTGTCACCTGTACAGTAGGCAATTTCTTCAAGTGTATCTATTGCTTGATACGTACATATTCCTATAGAATAGTATTTCCAAAATCTTCACAGGACCTTTGCTAATTTGCTGCCACTAGATATTTTCCTCTACCCATTTTGCAATTGCTACTGCCTATGAAGGCTAGTTAGCCCAAACCACTGCTTAATATTCCTAAGTTAAGTTCCCTATCTTCTAAACAATGATTAAAACTTTGTTCTCTTGCAGATATCTATGAAACTTAGATAATAAAAATAAAATAAAAAAATGTAAAGATTCCACTTAGAATCACTGATATCAAACAAACTTTGACAAGATTCTACTATTTTCGAGCAAAAGCGAGCACATCACACAGAGCATTAATCCTTGTGATTCTTTTATATCTAGTATACCCTCTATATCTAAAGATATGAGATGAAGAAATCATCACCAGTCTTCAAAATCCCTGAGTAGATCACTTGAAATCTTTGAAGAATAAAATTAAATTCAAGACTTTATTGAATAAGGTATACTAGAGTTGGAGAGGTATTGCATCAAAAGGAAATATTACTCTCCAGGCCCTAAGTCCATTTCAAGAAGCTGTAAATTGTTATTTTTTGTGGGGTTGGAATGCAATCTATAAGACAAGATCTACATAATGCCAATGCCAATGCCACAATATGGAAGTGGCCTGAGCAAGTTCTCCAAAAAGACCTTAAGTATGCCATATTAAACCATTCTTTGCCAAGATCCAATCAAAAGTTTGAAGCCTAAAAGTAGTCAAAATGAAAGAATCCATATTTGTCTAAGCACTAAATTTCACTTAACTATCCAAATGCCAAGCATGATGCAAAAAGAACGATGCAGACAATCATCTTCAAAAGTCACCATCCAGTGCTACCAAATAAGCTGAAAAATTGTTGAGCATGCATATGTTATATCAAGTATAAACTATGTTTATACCAATTGGCATGCTTTCACTATGCTATCATGGACATGGCAAACAAGCTGGTATTTTCCACTACTCCTTATTCTGGAACATTATCCAAACTCAGTTAAGGGTAAACAACAGAAGTGCATGGACTTTCATGTTTACTTGCTATAACTCTCACAACCATCCCTTCTGTCTGAGTGAACCATTCAAAAAGCAAGGCCCAAACTACATCATCACCAGATTGTCCATTAGAATTTCTGAATTTGGTGTTCCATTAGACCACCATTTCTGGAGTTCAATCTACAGGAATTTGTTTTTAATTTTACTTTTCCTTTTATGCATTTTTTCAAAGAGATTTTTTGTCATTTTTCAAAGGGACATTCATATCCAATGTGTCTCTTCATTCTGAGCCCTGCAAAATCATATTTTCTAATCATCTTATTTAATTTTAGCATCACTCGAAGTGACTACCATCATGTTGTGAAATTCTGCTGTAGAAATATACTAAAAACAATGTTGTTCAATTCTATTGAAAATGATTAGCTGCATAATGGTGTTATCTGGAAAAAAATGTATACATGTAGTTAAGTATCCTCTACTAATATAATAGAAGCATTTTAAGGTGTACAAATCATATGAAACCAAAACTAAGTGTATATCAAACTCTATGTTAGTTGCGGGTATTAGATTTATCTGAAAACCCTTGAACATATGACTATTTATTTCTGATGTTATTGGAATCTCTAGGTCCAAATCCCTAGAATGTAAACCAGGGAAGCAAAGATAATACAACATATGTGCCTTAAGAAATAGAGACAGGGCATATAAATGTCGTTGTGATATAATTATAGGTTGTACAATATGAAGAGATGATGTTGGACGTATGGACACTTGTATCACTAAAACTAACCTCCAATAAAGGTTCTAAATTTAAGTAGGACATGATTTTTGTTGACTAGAGAATTGGGAAGTGTTATAGCTAATTTTACCACACATGATAAATCACACTTTTATGGCCTTCCCTGTCCCTATGCAGACTCCTTAGATCCCATGGACCATTTTTGTTCCTTTCATGTTTCCTAGATCATCCCTAAAAACATGCAAAAATTGCCATACACGACTTTTAAACCCTTTCTCGTGTATATACATGGGTTTGACCCCTTAAACCGTGTACATCGGGATGTGTGCAAAAGGCCAAATTAGTTTGGAGTTTTCCTTGATGTGGATCCGACTCACTTGTCTCCTAGCCTTCCCTATGCCTTGAGATCGCTCGGATTCGACCTTTCATTACCCCATTGATGAGCTATATAAGGAACCCTTTGGATACATTGAAGGCATATGAGAAATTAAGAGCAAGAGAACTATATTCCATTGTTTCCAGAACTTGTGCTTGAGTCTGCATCCCCTTTGTCCCTTGGAGCACTTTTGTGTTCTTCCCAAGCTTATCTTTTGCTTGTGAGCTTGCTATCGAGAGATGGAGGATTGAAGTGGTGGAGGCCCAAGTGGGGGACTCGGTTTCTCCAATTCGTAGACGTGCCGACAGAGGTTGTATCCATTGTAATCTCTGATTTTATATCAATAGAAATATCTTTTCCTGTCCAATAATGTGTGTTTGAATGAATATTTTATCCATGGATGATTTTAAATGCTTGTATGTTATTGATTATATATGCTAGAATAGAGCTAACACAATTATATATAGTATGCTTGTCTTGTTTATTGAATGTTGAGGGAGCAATTCATCAATTCAAGTTGAAGTTGGAAAGTTCAATGGGGATCTACACCAACCGTCGGTAATAAGGTACGAATCGAGATCCTTTAGTGTTAGTTGTTTGGTTTCTATTGCATATAGGAAAGGATTGATTTCTAGAGTTAAGTTGTCTATTGTGGTACCCCAAGCCATAGGAATTTCTCTCCGTAACAAAATTGGAGACTCCATTGGGGAGTTCCTAGTAGTTGTCCTTTGGGGCTTTTTATCGGCATTCAATGTTCTTGAATTGCTCTTATTTCTCTGTTTCTGTGTCGGGTATGGGGGCATGTTTTCCTGGTAGTGTCTAAATTGGTGTGAATTGTGTCTCAGTTCATCTGTTTGCCTTTATTTTTATACATTTATCTTCCTGTACGTGAGTTTTTTACTCACAATCGCATATACACATGGCTTTCACTGATATATCCGTGTACATATGCTAGTTTATTGTAAATAGTCGTGTATGCCCTTAGTTTTGTCTTCTAGAGGAAGATTGATTGTTGCTGGGTGAATTTTGATGATTGCTAAGTCTCCTTTGATACTGCTAGAGTCTTTATACACCCATGTTTCTGACCAGAGACATTTTTTTTAGGGTTTTTTTTTTTTTTTTTAAAGGTTCTTGTAATTGCATTTTCGATTTTTTGTTTTGGGATTAGTGTGTTAGATTTCTTTTATCTTATTATTATGTGTGAGTGTTGTTTGATGGTTCTTACTGAGTCTGGGGCAGTAGAATCATTCTTTTTCTTTAGCATCTCGTTTTTATTCAAAAAATACAAAATATTTGCTTGTTTGCATCATTATGCATTGCACTTTGCATTTCGCATGGTACTTGCACTAGATTTCCTTGGAGTATTAGTCAGGACTTCATATAGGAATGACTGTATTTGTCATTTGAAGAAAATTTTGCATTTCATGTAGTAGCATGCCCTATTTTTCACTTGACACAATGCATTTGCATTGATTGTTAGGTGTGCATTTTAATTCATGTTGTGTCATAACACCATTGGTTGCATGGCCATCTACCTCTTTTGAGTAATAAATCCAAATAAAATCAACGCTTAATTAAAATGGATTACACTATTTTCTTTAATAGGGTACACCAACAAGATTAGGTTTTAAGGTCTTGGAATAGTTCATTGTGAGTAAATTCTCCAAGACCACTAGACAACAACATGTATGTGTCTGTCCAGGTGAGAGTGTGAAATTCCTTGGTACAATTAGTGTTTCTCAAGATCCTCCTCTCAAAAGGGAGTTAAGCAAGAGGCAGTGTGAGTGTTTATTGATTGGAATGACCCCTATTCATAACTTAGTAGCATTGGAGATGTTTCCAGGATTGTATTTGTATCTAGTGGTTCTTTCGAGAGTTTCGGTCCTTGCTACCCTACCCATACGGTCAATCCCACCTATGATTGTCCACCTGAGCATTGATTATATTGAGGTGAACTTAGTTGCCTTACTTAGGTTATCGAGGTGGTACTTTGTAGGGGTTATTCTGCAGGTGTCCCGACGAGGTTGGGGTTGGACAGCATAGTCGCTTTATGCATTGAAGCTGAGGGCCACAATAATTGGTTACGAACCTCTGCTTATTGTGTATGGGAGTCTCAATCCTCTCCTAGGTGAGACATACTTGATTCATTCGAGAGCTCACATATCTTGCCCTTGTTTTCTTGTAGTTGGCTTTAGATTTTATTGGTGTATGCTCTATGCACATTAGCTTGCCCAGGGTTTGCGTAATTTAGAGAGTATTTTTCATTTTTTGATTCGTTGTGGATACGGGTGCAGCTCCTTGCCATTCTCGTCATTTAGCATGACTTCCGCCTTATACATCTCCTCCTCCTTTGGGAGAGAGAAGTAGATGGTCCAAGCAGACTCATACCCACATTGATTCACACACAATGGGAGATCCCAAAGATGGTATTCTTGATCTGTCTTATCCACTTCACATTGACGATGAAGAATTTACTCCTTCATTTGATCCTTCACTGGATGCGGTTGTACATTATGAGTTTGATCCTTCACATGAAAGACATACTCACTCTAGCTATGATCCCTCATTCACAGGTCACTGGTATGAGATGTCGGGCGATGAGACTCACCATGAACCTGCAAGCACTAGTTATGTTAGTTATGGCATGTTTGGTAACCCTATACATGATACGACATTTTTTGTCGAAATGGAATTTGATCCTAACACTATGCCTAGGGGCATTCCCATTTCTTTCCATGTGGAGAGATTCAGGAGCACGAGTCATATTACACCCTCCATCCTGACGGTGGAGGCCATATCTCATGTTCATCCTAGACCCGGTGTTAGTAATCCTATTCAGATACCAGAACGAACACGAGTGTCTGTTGGGAATACCACGTACATAGTTTCACATGTCCCTTCGTCCTCTATTCCTTGTTCTTCAAATGATTTCCCCTCATTCACGCGGTCCTTCGGGCTGAAACATTTCTACGATTCATGTCCATACTGCTGCTACTTGCCTAGTCATGTCTTACACTCAAGTACCTCCTATTGTGTCGGGAGGTTATATCCCTACTTCTGGAGGTCATGTTATTACTTTCGGAGCGTATATTCCTACTTACGGAGTGTCTCATGGGACATCTCATGGGATGTATTATGGACCTTATTATAGACCACAGTATGCATAGACTTATTCACCTTAAGGCTATGGATATCAACAACTCGCTTACTCTCCGAATTATGGCTTTGTAGCTCCACATAGTCAAGGTACACCACAATATGGTGCTTCATTGCCACCCTATACGGCTCAAACGGGAGGAGGCTACTATGGCCATGGCCATGGTGATTACGTTCATCAGTCCATATGAATCAAAATTTTCAGGGAGTGCCTCTTAGACCTACTCAACCTAGACTCCCTTTCCTCACAACGTTAAATTTTCCTGACTTGTTGAGACTAACGAACAATCCGGTATCTTATTACCCAGCTTGGTTGGTTGTCCCTAATAAGATTCCCTTGGACATTCCCAAGTTTGAGGGCAAACAAGGAGAAGATCCAAGTGAACATGTTACTACATTTCACCTATGGTGCTCTTCTAATTCCTTACACAAAGATTCGATCCATTTAAGGCTATTTCAACGCACCCTCACCGGGCCTGTCGTGAAATGGTACATAGAGCTACCTAGGGGGGCATTTGCTTTGTTCGATGACCTAGCTATGGATTTTCTCAACCACTTCCAGCTACCAGTGCATTATGACATTGGTACTGAACTCTTGTTGACATTTTGGCAAGATAAAACCATGCATATTTCAGACCATATCTAAGAGTGGTGTAAACAGAAGAGATTAATTAAAGCCTTCATACCATCGGAGTTTCTCCTCGAGTGGTTCCTTAAATCGTTACTACCTTATATAGTGAAGGATGTTTCTACATCTGGAGTTCAGAACGAGGAACAAGCCATTTTTAGGGTACAGGAATTGGACTTGATTTATGCTCAATCCAGTTTGTTATATGAGATCATTCCTAATGCTCCGCGTTCTAGTTTTGACCCTAAGTTCAAACCTGGACCACATGCCGATGGCATTGTTGGTTGTACGAGTACCAAACCTGTGGATTCAGTTGTGAAAAAGGTTAGTCAATTATCTATCGACCAGTCTACCTCGGGACAAGCCTTGGCTTCGTCTCAACCCACCCAAATGATGAGTGTGCTTGTGGTACAATTGTTAGACCAGAAGAGTAAATAGCAACCCGGAAGGAATAAAAAGAAGGGTAAAAATAATCGTAAGAGTGGGAATAGGAATGAAAATGCCAAATCTAATGACAAGAACACCCGAAATGCTGGGGGGGACAAGCAACCTAAACATAAGGTTAAGTTTCCTTGCAAGCTATGTAAGGATGATCACCTCACTCACTTGTGCCCTCGGATAGAAGAAGCCTCGAGATTTATAGCACAGGGCCCAGATATGCTAACCAACCCTTTACCTCATAATTAAAACATGAACTCGAGGACCCATGATCAGTCTGGTGAGGATCAAGATCCACCATAGGCTTATAGTGGTAATGGTTGCATCAATATGGTGTGTGCTGCTAAAGTTGTGACTCATGCGAAGGACTATGGTTCGTCACAACCAAACCTTGGAGAGGAACTTGCTCCACCCAAGAGCCCTTTGCATAATGAAAATCCTGTGGATAAACCTGAAGTTGCTCCTCGCATTCCTAAGAGAGTCCTTAAGCGTTTGGGGCACAATACTAATGCCCGAGCCGCCTAGAACTATTCTGTTGTCGAAGATTTGGGCCACACTCCTTGTGCAATGTATGCACTCGAAGTACTTCAGAGTTGTCCTTCACAAAGGAAAGCTTTTCTTTCTGCTCTTGGTGTTCATGATGATAATTCTTCCTCTGTCAACAAATTTGAAACTATAGGACTTCAACCTCGCATGCCTTACTATGTGTCTCTCTTGATTCACATAGAATGTCTTAACATGGCCATCAAACGCACTATGATTGACAAAGGAGCTGTTGCTTCCATAATGTCTTTGGCATGTTGGAAGGGTTTGGGTTCCCCCAAGTTTTCTAAAACCACTACCATGTTGACTGATTTTGATGGTAGATCGTTTTGACCGCACGACATTCTTCCTTCTCTTAAATTCCGTTTGGGAGGGAAGACCATTGCGATAGAGGTTGAGGTGGTTGATGCACCCCTTGACTATAATTTGTTGCTAGGAAGGAATTGGATGTACAGTATGCAAGCCGTAGCTTCTTCTCTATTTCAAGTGGTATGCTTTCTGTTTAATGGGAAGATAGTTACGATTGATCAAACGCCATTCAAGAATCCACTTGTTACCGCATCTTCAGGAGCTTCTATACCGATTGTCCAGCACTCTCAGTCAGCAACTGGGAGTGTGGGTGTTGGCATGTATCCATCCCTCGTGGGAAGCTTTAGTTGTGCTGCACCCGTCCTCATGATACAATCTATGTCCAGTGAGGCTTCGTCGTTTATAAGATCGGTGTCTTTTCACACAAACCATATGGAGGACCCTTGGGTTCTTCCTACATCGAATCCTTCTTGTGAGCTCATCGAAACGGACATGTCGTTTCCTGCAGCTACGATAGCATATCAAGCTAATATTGGATCTGTTGCAGAGCCTAGTTCTTCCTCTTCGCGGATAGAGGAGGAGGACCCTTATGTACTGCCTACATGGGTAGTGCAGTCTTCTCACACACATGACTACCTTGATAGTGTTTTCCCTTCAGATGAGGCTATTATTGAGGCTATGTCTGGGGTTGAGTCACCTTGGGAAGAGTTGCATCATAGATCCTATTTTCTTCCCAAGCTTGACCGTTTGGAGTGTGAAGATTATATAGGGAGATCCTTAGTGAGAGAATTGGTAGTTCCATGGTTCCGTTAAGCTCTCCTGGTCCGATGGCTGATGGAAATATGGAAAATATATCTTCTACCGTTCCTATCAATATCTCTCGTGATCCAGGAAAGGTTGAGAATGTCTATATTGGGGAAGAATGTTCCCATGTTGAGATTCAAGAGTATACCGAGCTGTTCAAATAATTTTGTGATGTATTCGCTTGGTCATATGAGGAAATGCTAGGTATCAACCCTCGCATTGTTGAGCATGAGATTAAAAATTATCCTAACGCTAAGCCTGTTCGAAAACGCTTGCGTGCCGTGAATCCTAGGAAAGCACCCACGATTAAGGCTTAGATAGAAAAACTGTTGAATGCCAGTTTTATCTATCCCATTCATTTGACAGAGTGGGTTTCAAACCCCATTCTAGTTGATAAGAAGCAAGGAACGATCCACATATGCATTGATTTATGTGACTTGAATCATGCCTGTCCTAAAGATAATTTTTCCACACCATTTATCGATCATATTTTGGATGAGTGTGCAGGAAGCGAGGTATTTTATTTTATGGACAGCTTTTCCGGATACAATCAGATACAGATTAAACCCGAGGACCAACATTAGACTGCTTTCATTTTTCCTTGGGGTACCTTTGCATATCGGAATATGGCCTTCGGCCTTAAAAACACCATAGCCACTTTTCAGCTGGCTATGACCTTGATATTCCATGATATCAAATCGATTATTGAAGTCTTTTTGGGTGACCTTGCTACTCATTCTCGCATGAGAATGCGTCATTCTTACCATTTGAGATTAGTGTTCGAAAGGTGCCGTCATTATTTGGTAAGGTTAAATCCTCACAAGTGCATCTTTTATGTGAAGTATGGTCGCTTATTAGGGTTCATTGTCTCCAAGGAGGGTATAAGAGTCGACCCATTAAAGGTTGAGGAAATACTTCAATTGTCTCCCCCGAAAAACATTAGACATCTTCAATGTTTGCAAGGCATGGAAAACTTCTTACAGAGATTCATCGTAAATTTTTCCAATTTCACTAGAGGATTTATGTGTCTTTTGAAGAAGGACACTACCTTTTGCTGGGATGAGCGAGCCCAAGAGTCCTTTGATGCGCTTAAGTGAGCCCTAGCATCATCCCTGGTGATTAGTCCACCCAAATATAGCCGTGACTTTCTACTTTATGTGGTCGCGTCTATGGAGACGATTGGTATGGTTTTGGTTCAAGAGGATGAGGAGCTCCAAGAGCATGTCATATATTATCTGAGCTGGAACCTTATAGATGTGGAGATCCCTTATTCCCATGTGGAGAAGCTTGCCCTAGCTAGCGTCCACGTGGTTCAAAGATTGAGACACTATATTCTCCTTCACTAGACCTTGGTGGTTTCCCATGTCAATCCATTTCAGTTCATCCTCACTAGAAGGATGATAGGGGAAGTATAATAAGTGGATTGTCATCCTGCAAGAATTCAATTTCGAGTTTGTCTCGACAAAATCGAAAAAATCGTTTATTTTTGCAGAGCTTATATCTGATTTCCCGAGCGAGGAGGAGGAGGAAACTTGTGAAGATACATTTGTCGATGAGCACATCTTCTTGATCTCAACTTTGGATCCATGGTATGGGTACATTATCATATATTTACAAATGTTGAAGGTACCTACTCACCTTTCACGGGATGAATGACGATGATTACGTCATGTTTCTAAGAATTACCTCATAGTGGATAACACATTGTACCGCCATGGGATAGATTCCATTTTACGTCATTGTTTAACTCATGAGGAGGCTAAGCTCGTGATGAATGAATGCCACGAAGGGGCGTGTGGTGGTCATTTATCTGGGATTTCTATAGCCCAAAAAATCTTAAGAGTGGGTTATTTCTGGTTGTCAATATTTAAATATTGTGTTAATGCGGTCAAGAAGTGCCACCCTTTCTAGGTGTTTTCACGTAGTATGCCCTCACATCCTGCCTCATTACATCCCATTATCACCACTAGTCCCTTCCCTAAGTGGGGGATTGATTTCATGGATTGCAACCTAGCTTCGGTTGGGGGGCACCATCATATTATCATGGCTGTTAACTACTTCATGAAATGGGCTGAGGCTATGCCTACAGTTAAATCCAACGGTGAGACAGCCGCACACTTCATATTCAACCAGATTATTACTCAGTTCGGTATTCTAAAAGAGCTTATCACTGACCATGGTAGGCACTTTCAAAATGGTATGATGGAAGAGTTGGCCTCGAAGTTAGGGTATAAGAAGGAGCATGCTTCTTCTTATTACCCTCAAGAGAATGGACAAGTTGAAGTAGTGAACAAATCACTCAAGTCTATTCTCCAATGAACCGTCGCACAAAGCAAGACCAATTGGCATATTATGTTATATCCTGCTTTGTGGGCTTATAGGACCGCGGTTAAGACTGCCACCATTTTTCCTCCATATCAGCCTGTACATGGAGTGGAGTTTGTATTGTTGGTTGAATATGAGATCCCTTCTTTGAAGCTAGCCATAGAGCTCTTGCTAGACACTTCTCTGTTGGAGGAACATTTGGTCCATTTAGAGTAGCTTGATGAGTAGTGTCGAGATGCTTTAATGGATTTAGAAGTGAATAAGCATCGTTTGAAGGTCCAGTACAATAAATCTATTCATCCAAGGAGGTTTAGTGAAGGAGATTCGGTCCTTTTGTGGGATCAAGCTAAAGAACCCTTGGGGGCAGGAAAATTCAACCCTATGTGGCATGGTCCTTACGTGGTTAAACGTGTGTTAGAGAAGGGTGCTTATGAGCTAGTAGATTATGAGGGGATGGCCTTGGCGGAGCCTAGAAATGGGCTCTATCTTAAAAAGTGCTATGCATGATTTTCAGCCAAGGCTGGCTATTGTATATTATTGTACAACATTTTGCATAGTTAGGTTTTTTTTATGGTGATCGGGTGTGTTGATTAGCTTTCATTTCTTATCGCAGATGTCAATGGAGTCTTCCATCTATATAGGGTTCACGGATAGTGCAATTCGTCGCACTCAACACTCAACCTCCGCTGCTTGGGTTATTTATACTCCTACGGGTCAGGTATTGTCTTCAGGAGGTGTATGTTTATGGCCCTCTTCAAACAATTTTGCTGAATATAGTGCCTTTATCGAGCTTCTACGAGATCCCATTTCACATGGTGTCCTCTCTCTTGAGGTACGTCTTGATTCGGAGTTAGTAGTGTCACAACTTAATGGATTGTATCAGGTTAGGGATTCAACATTATTATGGAGTTTCTTACATGTGAGATTGTTAGAACGACAATTTGACAACATAACATACATACATGTTCTAAGAATTAATAATCAAGTTGCTGACTCTTATGCTAACTACATGTGAGATTGACATTTGTTTCATAGACAGTAAGCTCATCATAAACATACATTTTTACACATGTAAATAAATAAACTGATCATCATAAAAGTTTTTCATTGAAACATCCAAAATGTGATAATACATAGTGTCATAATACAAAAATGGGGCTCTCGAGCCACCAAAATATAAATACACGGTAGTACAAAATGTGTCAATCCCAAGTATCTAAGACTAGGGAGGAGGAGGGGGTTTCTAATCGTGGAATGTCACCACGGCTCTATCCATCCATCTAAATAATCGTACCCATGCTCATGGCACACCCACCACCTGACGCTGCATGGCCTCAGGTAGGTCTTCGACCTGCGCCATGGGTACCATGTGTGTCAGCCTCATGAAGTTGGTATGAATGCTTTGGAGCATCCATTCCGCATCCACACCCATAATGTCATCTCCTCTTCCCCTCTGTCTATGATGAGGGAAGCCTTCAGGCCGCTGTGGTCCTACATCTGCATACACATGATAGGATGTCACTATGTGTTGTCACGCAAAAACATGTCTTTTTGATTCCATATATCAAAAAACACAAAAAATTAAATAACTCAAAAAATATTAAAAAGAGGGTTGGGATTCGTTACCAATGTCACTATATGCTGATCCTAGTGGTAATGGCATGTCGAGGTCTCCCTGGAAATCTATCCCCACATAGGGGTAATCATCGATGGCAACTATCTGCCATCACCACCATGGAAAGAAATTAGTTGGATAGGGGTTGGACACCATACCTCCACCCAGTCTGTGCATCGCATCTGCCCAATGTCATTGGGTCAGATCTCGAACCCCGTGAAGAGTAACGTCAACTTTAGGTCTCAATCCCAGAACATGCTCGAAGAAAAACGTGCTCAGTATGCTATTGAAACTGAAGTTTCGTACTCTGCCCATCTTGCACTCACTAAGCTAGTGTTTCATGTTACCCAGTAGTGCAGTGCTTCAATCGTACACAGTGGGTCTCATGCACTCCACTGCATAGAACATCAGAGGCCGTGAGGCCTAGTGGAGTGAAGCTAGCCCTGCTATCCTGCCCAGTGTTAGTAGTATGGCCTTTAGGCCTTGCACCTATATGGGGTTAGTTTGGATCTAACTCCCGACCTTCTCCGTGTCCGGATAACAATACACGGCTATGTACTCGAGACCGTAAGTTCACCACTTCCCCCCGTCAATAAAGTCCAGTAATAAAGTATATGTCCTCCACTTCTATGGTGAGGGACATCCCATCAATCTGGAAAGACTCTGAGTCTGGGTCCCAATAGTCTATTAACATCTACAGCAGTCTTAGTTTGGCCTTTAGCCCACCAAGACACCAAAACTTGTAGAGCCTGCATGCACGAAGAGCCTGTTGTGCTATTAGATCACCACGAACTGCTTCTTCTACATCCCCGTGCTTACATTCTCTCCAATCTAGAACCATCCTACACATTAAATTAAAGTTTGAGTCATTAGAACACTTAAAAAACCTTGAACGCGACCTCATATGTGACTGTTTGCTAAACAGCTGCGTATGTACGTGAATTTGAGGTCATTTTCCGTGTATATCTAGCCCTATATGCGAAAAACCCCTCGATTTCCACGTGGGCCGTAGTGCGCACTTTAGAATGGCCTAGAATCCTGATTTGATCATGGAAAATTATAAAATTTGCATGAAAATGAAAGAGTGGGCATGGGTAATTACCTGGAAAAAACAGTAGTGGATTCCACCAGCTGGATCTCCTGGAATTTGCTGTTGAAGTTTTGAGCTCAATTGGGTAAAAATTTCAAATGTTATATAATGTTTTGAATTTTTTACTATTTATAGAAAATTTTCAAATTTTTGAAAATTTTTACCCCCTTTTCTATAGTTTGGATCATTTCTAATCCTTTTGGACTGTTTTTTTACTAATATATGATGTAGGAGACCATTTTGAGCGTCGTTTCAACCATTGGGTTGACCCGTTCATGCCAATTTCAGGTATCATGTCTAAACTGGCATATAGGTTAAGTTTCACCACCATTTGCATTTTCCATGACCTTATGGCCATTTCATCATAACCATTGGTACAAACCCATTCTATCTTATCACGGAACCTTCTTGCTATTTTAGAAGTGGCATGATTTGAATGGTAGAGCTTGACCCCCAGTTAGTGCTTTATTTTGCATTTGGTGCCCATGCCGACAATGTTGTCCTTTAGGGTGTGGGAGTCCATTGTATAGTATTGCAATGACATTTCGCAAGAGCCTCATACTCCTCCTGATATTTTGCTGGCCTATTTTCCCCAGACTCCCCTATGTCAAGTTGTAATTTCATTATCATGAGCTTTTCCTGCCTCAATGAGCCTTATGCCAGCTTCCCTAACTTTGAGTATCAGACATATAGCCCAAGCTTGTCTCGTGTCTAGCCATGCAGAACCATTTTATATATATCCTTTGCATCTTGATTCCCTATTTTACCGGAGGGGACTTTCCCCCTAGTGTCGCTATCCTACACATGTATCCTTGCATTGAGCATAGGTATGTTCCACTGCTTGGAACTAGTTTGTTTTCCCATGTTGACACTCGTCTCCTCCTAGTCTGTAACTATAAAGAAATTTTATTATTTTTCAAGCTTTTCAAATATTTGAAAAAGTCCAAAAAAAATTTAAAAAACCAAAAATCCGGACAAGGAAAGATGTTATCTTTGGTAGTAGTTGAGTCGTGTCGCCTTTGAATAGAGCACTGTATATCACATCCATTGGTTGGGTTAATAGTTTTACTTTAGGAGTTGTACTCATTTATCTGAGTTTATATCCACCGACTGGTTAAGCTTCCAATCCCTATGGAACCTCTGTCGATGCCTCCTGTGTCATAGAGATGTCCCATTTTTGCAGATTGAGTCTATGCTACCTACATTCAGTCACCATTTTCCATTATGCTCTTATTCAAAGGAAGTTGAAACCTGAGTCGACCATTCCTCAGTTATCTTGACTTTTCATGTCGGCCATTCCTGGTACAGGTACTGGTTCATGCACTTTATGATTGAGTCCTTCCACATTATACAGCTTTGCTGAGTACCTCGTGTTGCATGATGGGGGATGCCTTAATGTCCTCCTTCCAGCGATTTTAATCCCATCGAATTCATATCATTTATTCTGGGATAGGAATCTAGAGTCATGTTTGAGTGCCTTGAGACTTGCAGTCATCAGTGGTAGGTTCTCTCACCATCGACAGTTCTTTGGGAATACATCAATGTCCCCTGATCGATGGATTCTCTCAAGTGTTCGACCTCAACACATTTATTCACACTTGTTAGTTTGCACTCTAGTACCTTGATTTCCATTTTCATTATTGGTGGGTGATCTCGCATCTGTTAATGGTATACATCAATGACCGGCAATCATAAGATGGACTACTATGTTCGACCTCGACACCTCTATTCACATAGTAGGACATGTACTCGTAGCGGTTTATGTAGAAGACCTTCCAAATTGGTGGCATCTCATATATGCTACCTCCTTGATCATGCCAGTGTTCATGAGATTTAAGCTCTCATGACTTGATTCCAGTAGATATCAGATATTTCCAGCCATTATGGGGATCTTGATCCATTGTATATCTTCAGTCTTAATGGAGATCATGATCCTTTGTATATATTCATCATGGAGATTCTGATCTATGTATATTGTACATGGATATGACCACATATGTCATATTGTATCATGCATATTCATGGCCATTGTACTCTTATGTATCCAGGACTGCTATATGTATTCACGGTTATATGCAAAATTGTATCATTGTATAGTGCTGATTGGGTGGCTGGTTCTTCCACTGGGCTCTTCATCACTTCATTTCTGGGATGGACTTATAATGTATTTCGGCCATCGTATGAACCCTCTAACCTCACACATTAGGGGGCATATGTTATAGCTAATTTTACCACACATGGTAAATCACACTTTTATGGCCTTCCCTATCCCTATGCAGACTCCTTAGACCCCATGGACCATTTTTGTTCCTTTGATGTTTCCTAGATAATCCCTAAAAACATGCAAAAATTTTCATACGTGAATTTTAAACCCTATCTCGAGTATATACGTGGGTTTGACCCCTAAAACTATGTACATCGGGATGTGTGAAAAAGGCCAAATTCTTTTGGAGTTTTCCTTGATGTGGATCCGACTCACTTGTCTCCTAGCCTTTCCTATGCCTTGAGATCGCTCGGATTCGACCTTTCATTATCCCATTGATGAGCTATATAAGGAACCCTTTGGATACATTGAAGGCATATGAGAAATTAAGAGCAAGAGAACTATAGTACATTGTTGATAGAACTTGTGCTTGAGTCTACATCCCCTTTGTCCCTTGGAGTACTTTTGTGTTCTTCCCAAGCTTATCTTTTGCTTGTGAGATTTCTATTGAGAGATGGAGGATTGAAGTGGTGGAGGCCCAAGTGGGGGACTTGATTTCTCCAATTCGCAAATGTGCTGACAGAGCTTGTATCCATTGTAATCTTTTATTTTATATCAATAGAATATCTTTTCCTGTCCAATAATGTGTGTTTGAATGAATATTTTATCCATGGATGATTTCAAATGCTTATATGTTATTGATTATATATGCTAGAGTATATCTAACACAATTATATATAGTATGCTTGTCTTGTTTATTGAATTTTGAGGAAGCAATTCATCAATTCAAGCTGAAGTTGGAAAGATCAACAGAGATCTACACCAACCATCTGGAATAAGGTACGAATCGAGATCCTTTAGTGTTAGCTTTTTGGTTTCTCTTGCATATAGGAAAGGATTGATTTCTAGAGTTAAACTGTCTGTTGTGGTACCCCAAGCCATAGGAATTTCTCTCCTTAACAGGAAGACTACTTCTCTAGTACATACAACCTTGTTAATATGGATGAGGCCAATTTTTTATCTCTTTCTGATGTTCTTGGAATCTCTAGGGTCCAATCCCTAGATTGTCAACCACAGAAGCAAAGATAATACAACATATGTGCCTTCAGAAGCATATAAATGTCATCGTGATATAATTATAGGCTGTAGAATATGAACAGATGATGTTGGATGTGAGGCTATTTGTATCACTAAAACTATCCTCCAATAAAGATTCTAGATGGACCTTTCTGCAGGACATGATTTTTGTTGACTACAGAAGATTGTTTCACTAGTACATACACCAAAAAGATCCATAATAGGTATCTGGCCGAGCTTCTCTGGAAGTATAAGTTTAGAAATAGAAGGTTGAAATGGTTCTTCAATTTAGTGAATTTCTACATCCTTAAAAGAATTTGAGTAAGAAAACCTGAGACCGTATGTTTGAATAAGCAACTTCAACTTTATTGACAGAGGTTACTAATTAAAATGCCATGAAATGAAATTTGAACTAGGTTTTAATGTAGAATCAGTCATGTTACCAACTAGGTTGCACCTAGTTGAACTTTCAGGCAAGCCGACAAAGTTTGAACATGCACACTTGTTCATGATCAGAGTTCAAAATTCCACATTAATGAAGCATGAGACTTAATTAAATGCGGAGGGGATCAAAGTGTTGATATGTGTCATATATTGCAACACATTTACCTCTAAAAGTATAGGGTGTAAAGGATAACTACACTGTTGCATATTGATGATTCCCTATACATGGGTGAATCGACCTGGTGACCCTTCTGTATAGTCCATGCGTGACCCTTTTAGAAGGCTTGAAAAGAGAGATTTGATTCTTGACTGCTCTAAGGGTTGGCTGCTTTGCTTACCTGGCATCTAGGTTTTACTATTGGTCCTCTTACTTGGCATCTAGGGTTTACTGTTGCTCATCTACTTGATGTCCAGGGTCTGCTGCCACATTATTTGCTTGACATTCTATGTTTTTGCTGTTGTTGATTCTATTTTTGTTGGGTCATCACCATCTGCTATCTATCTAGGGTTCGCTACTATTTTATATGAGCATATCACAACATTTTTTCTTCCGTTTAAACTGGGTTATGACCTTGTTCTTGTTCTCTAATTTGGATTGTGATCGATTTATCCCTCCTAGGTTGAGCTGTGACTTGTTTATAGTGTTTGTGTTGATGTAATTGTAACTTCAGAATGTATTCACTTGTATTTCTTATGTATTGTAACCTGATGTTTATTCCAGGATGTATTTGTAATGTACTTGAGTCATGTCATGCCCCGATGTTCCTATCAGGAGTTTCTATAATGTAAACAACTCATGTCAAGTCAAGGTGGGTAACCCTCCTATTGTATAAGGGTTACAGTGCCCACAGTTTCGGGGCACTAGGGTTATTAGACTCTCCTAGAGAGGTCGGCCCTAGTGGGGTTTAGTCAAGTCAGGAATTAATATAAATAGAGAGCTAGCCTCTCTATTTATCACACACTCATCCACACTCAATTGTAACGCATAGCTGAGGAAGAGAAAGACCCCGGGGCAAGGAAGAAAGAGGTTACTGCTGTCAAGAGATCATCTTACTATTTTAGGGTTTTACTTTTGGTGCTGATTCTATCTCTGAGGAAGTTGCGAGGTTTTATCCATTTATGGTTTCCTTGAGGAAAAACACTATGTTAATTGTCTCTTGTGTTTGATTGTTGTGCTTGTTGTTCTCTCAGTTAAAAATAGTAATGTTATGCTAGCTTAATGTTAAAAATCTTACATGGTATTAGAGCTAACCTGAGAAGAAGACACCGTGCAGCTGCGGGAACTAGGGCTTCCTATTTTGTGGATCTCTCTCCACATATTTTCAGCAAAATTATGGTGGAATAACTCTCCTCCCTAGGACACATATTTCTGTCGAAACAAAATCCAATTTTGAGGTTTTTTCAGTTTTGGACCTCACACTGCTGCTGGAAATTGGGGATTTTCACAGAAGAGGAATTTTTCAGTGAGCCTAGGCCTGGATTGATCTCCTCCCCAAAATCGAATTTAGGGATCAAATTCAAAGCATTTGGTTGGACAGAACTCTGAAAAAGAAAAACCCTAATTTGCTCCTGAACCATCATTGCAAGATTTTAGCTCTGAATCTAGATCCAACATCTTGACCTGGTAAGATCTAAATCTTTCATATTTCCATTTGAGGTTCTCAGTTAAAGATGTCTCATCATACCAAGCTTGATGAAAAGCTTGAGGGAGCTGATAACTTCCGAGCCTAGAAGTATAAGATCTCCCTAGTCCTGGAAGAAAATGAGTTGGACTCATGTATCAATGAGGAGGTTCCAGTTCCAAAGGGAGATGAGGCTAAGGCCTTACACAAGAAGAAGTTGGTTATGGAAAAGAGGATTATTACTGATTCAATCAAGGATCACCTCATACCACAAGTGTCTTCCCTGAAGACACCTAAAGCTATGTTTGATTCCCTAACAAAATTGTTTGAAGGGAAGAACATAAATCGGAAGATGACTCTGAGAAACCAATTGAAGAATGTGAAGATTCAAAATGCAGATACCATCCAGTCTTACTTCACTAGAGTTTCTCAGATCAAGGAACAACTGGAATTAGTAGATGAAGAAGTGGAAAATCCAGATATTGTAATGACCACCTTGAATGGTGTCCCTAAGACATGGGACTCTTTCATTCAAGGGATCTGTGCCAGAAAGAAGTTAGTCAAGTTCAGCAGAAATTGGGAAGAATGTTCACAAGAAGAAACTCGGATAGAAGCTCGAGAAGAGAAGATGGGAAGTGAATATCAAGCTCTCACAGTTCAATCCAAGAAACCCAGAAGGGACCATCATCATCATCATTCTAAAGGTAAGCACTCTTCTCACAAGAAATCTCAACTCGGATGTTATACTTGTGATGAAATAGGACACTTTGCAAGAGATTGTCCTAAAAGCAAAAGGAACTCTCATAAGAAGAAAAATAGCAAGAGAAGGCATCATGCTCATGTTGCAGAGGATGATGAACCTTCCACAAAGAATACCAAATATGAAAGTGAAGATTCTTCAAGTGATGAAGAATATGTTTTGATTTCTGCTCTCATGGGAAATATCACACATGGAAGCAATGATTGGCTTATAGACAGTGGGGCTTCCAAGCATATGACAGGATTCAAGGAATCCTTTATGAGACTATCAGAACATGAATCACCTCACAAGGTGAAGGTCAGAGATGACTACCAATATCCAATAAAAGGTAGTGAGGAATCCTCCTATAAGCTAGACTCTGGAAAGTCTATGACAATGAAAGAAGTATTGTTTGTACTGAGACTAAAGAAGAACCTTCTCTCTGTATTTGCATTAGATGTAAAAGGAATGAGGGTTTCATTTATAGATGGTCAAGCCATCATGTGGCCAAAAATAAAGACTATTGATGATGCAGTAGTGATTAGAGAACAAGAAGGAGGATTGTACAAATTAAAGGGCCATCTAGAACAAGCCTTGGTCCATGACACAGTAGAGCCAAATGAGCTTTGGCATAGAAGGCTTGCACATGTGCATTATAGAGCACTACAACTTGCAAGCAGAGCTATTGAAGTTCTTCCAGAAATTCAAGAAAAACATGATGGGGTCTACAAAGGATGTGCGAAAGGAAACAATACAAAGAAGACATTTCCAAGTAGCGAGAGCAAGGCAAAAGGAATCTTGGAAATCATCCACTCCAATGTATGCGGTCCAATGTCATCAAGTTCTCTAAGTGGGTATGTATACTATGTTTCTTTTATTGATGATTTTTCTAAGAAGACATGGATTTACTTCATGAAGATCAAAGATGAAGTATTCAGCAAGTTCAAGGAATTCAAAGCCTTGATCGAGGATCACCTTGAAAAGAAGATTAAGACCTTTCGATCAGATAATGGTGGAAAATTCACATCGAATGAATTCAAATAGTTATTCAAATACTCAGGGATTAAGAGGGAGTTTTCCACTCCTTATAATCCATAGCAGATTGGGATTGTAGAACGGAAGAACAAAGCTATCATGGAAGCTACAAGAGCTATGCTTCATGATCATGATATTCCTATGCATCTTTGGGAAGAAGCTGCCAAAACAGTGGTGTATGTACAGAACCATACTCCACACAGAGTACTCGAGAACAAGACTCTTGAAGAAGTCTTCTCCGGCAAGAAACCAAAAGTCAGCCATCTCAGAATATTCGACTGTCCTGTGTACATACACATTCCAAAAGAGAAGAGAACAAAACTAGATCCTTTAGGAAAGAAGGGTACATTTGTGGGATACTCTGAAAGCTCGAAGGCTTACAGAATATATTTCCCAGGATTCAAGAATATTGACATTAGTAGGGATGTGACATTTAATGAAGATACAGCTTACAACAAATCCAAAAAGAAGCCTACTAAAGAACTTGAAGAAGGAGAAGCACCCAGAAATCATAACACAACCATGAATGAAGAAACTCAAGAAGAATATCGAGAATTTGAAGAACCACAAAGACCTATAGATCCACCTCAGGAGAAGAATCCTCACAAGAGGAAACCTACCTGGGTACAAGAAGCTATCCAAGTTGCAGAAAGATATGGGGCTCGAGAAGAGAATCACAGAGAAAGAAAGAGGACCAAATCCTGCTTCGGATATTAGCATTACTATGTGACTTCATCGATAAAGAACCTTCCAATTATGAAGAAGCGGCAGAATGAAAAGAATGGAAGGATGCTATGATTGAAGAGTATCAATCGATCATGAAAAATGATGTTTGGGATGTTGTCCCAAGACCAGAAGGGAATTCAATTGTAACTTCCAAATGGATCTACAAAATCAAGCATGCTGCAGACGGTAGCATAGAAAAACATAAAGAAAGATTCATGGCTCGTGGTTTCTCCCAGAAAGAAGAAATAGATTATGAGGAAACCTTTGCACATGTATCCAAATACACTTCCATCAAATCAGTACTTGCTCTGGATGCAATGATCAAAATGGAGGATACACCAGATGGATGTCAAGACTGCTTTCTTGAATGGTGTAGTAGAAGAGGAAGTGTATGTAGAAAAACCACATGGTTTTGAGACACATGAAAGGGAGTCTCATGTATGTAGTTTGAAGAAAGCCCTGTATGGTTTGAAATAGGCACCCAGGACATCGTACGGAAGATGACAGCTTTCTATCTAGTTTGGGCTTTACCAAAAGTAAAGCAGATTCCAACCTTTACTACAAGGTTGAAGATGGAAACCCAGGAATGCTCCTACTATATGTAGATGATCTATTTGTAACATGTATGGATGGGTTGATTGCTAATATTAAGACAAAGCTTGCTACCGAGTTCGAAATGAAGGACTTGGAAATGATGCACTATTTTCTAGGCATGGAGGTGTGGCAGAATGAGGATGGAATATCCCTCGGACAAGGGAAGTATGCAGTAGAGATCCTGAAGAGGTTTGGGATGATGGACTGCAAGGATATGGCCACACCTATGGCATCGAACCTAAAGCTAATGAGTGATGCTTCATCAGAAACTGTTGATGTTATGATGTATCATCAAATGACTGGGTCCTTGATGTATCTAACAAACATGAGACCACACATTTTCTTTGTTGTGAACACCTTGATCCAGTTCTTGACAGATCCGAGACATGTTCACTTGATTGCTGCAAAGCATATTCTGAGGTACCTGAGGGGTAAAATTGATTATGGGCTCAAGTATGAGGCAAGTCAGAAGATTAACCTGGAGGGTTATGTTGATTCAGATTGGGTAGGCAGTGCCATCGATAGGAAGATCACTTGAGGGTGTTGCTTCAGTATGGGATCAGGTGTGATCTCTTGGTTTAGCAAGAAGCAACGTTGTGTGGCACTGAGTACAACTGAAGCAGAGTATGTCGTATCTTGTTCATCTAGTTGTGAGGCAGTATGGCTAAGGAAGTTACTATCTGATTTATTTGATCTCCAGTTGGATGATACTTGAAGTGTTCCATCTCAGAGAATCTAGTGTTTCATGATAAGTTGAAGCATATCGAGATCAAGTATCACTATATCAGGGATATGGTGCAGAGAGGAGCAGTGAAGCTCCAGTATGTTGCGACAGAGGAACAAATAGCTGATGTGTTGATGAAGCCATTGGCTAGGGTGAAGTTTGAGTACATCAGGGAGAAGCTTGGTGTTCTCCAGATCTAGGTTTCCTCCAAGTGGAAATGATGAGACCCAGAGCCATTTTGACATGGTGAGAGGATTAAGTTCCTTCCATGGTCAGATGTAAGGGATGAACCATTCTGTCATGGTGAGAGGATTGGTTCCTTCCATGTTAGATATGAGTGCCGAGCCATTATGATATGACTGTAGGATTGGATCCTACATGATCAGATGTAAGGGCTATTTCCATTCTTGGAATGGAGGTGCCTGGTCAGTTACCAAGAATACTTGGTCTGGGATCAAGGGCCTTTCTGAAACGACTGTAAGATGTAGTCTTACATGATCAGATGTGAGTGCATGGCCATTCTGATGTGATTGAGGGATTGGTTCCCACTTAATTAGATATAAGGGCTAATGCCATTCTATAGGAGAATGGAGGCACATGGTCAGTTACCAGGTAGCTCATTCCGGGACTGGGGGCCATTCTGATGTGACTATAGGATTGGTTCCTACAAGATCGGATGTGAGTGCACACCATTCTGACGAGTAGGTTAGATATAAGTGCTGGGCCATTCTAATGAGTAGGTTAGATATAAGTTTTGGGCCATTCTAACGAGTAGGTTAGATATAAGTGTTGGGCCATTCTGACAAGTAGGTCATATGTAAGGGCTGGGCCATTCTGACATGGGAGAGGATGAAGTTCCTTCGATGGTTAGGTGTAAGGGATGGGCCATTTTGACATGATGAGAGGATTAGGTTCCTCTCATGGTCAGATGTGAGTGTTGGGCATGCCTTTCTGATGAGTCAAGGTCAGATGTAAGTGCTGGACGGGCCATTCTGACTTAGGGTCAGATATAAGCGCTGAGAAAGACCTACATGGAGTCTAGGCCTACAACCAGCATGAAAAAGGGCTGGCTCTGTAGAACTTCCTGTTAAGAGAAGAATCATGAGATAGCACCTATGGTACCACTAGTAGAAAATGAGAAATTAATGACTAAAAAAATGACTAAAATTAGGCTATAAACGACTATTTTTGAGTCGGTGACTAATAGTAGCAAATTTCCACTATCTTATAGCTAGTTGTATTTCACTAGTCATTAATAGCTTGACTTAGTAGTCATTGATTTAGTCATTGATAGACAATGATTTAGTCATTGATAGTCAATGATTTAGTCATTGATTTAGTCATTGTTTTAGTCATTGTTTTAGTCATTGATAGTTAATTATTTAGTCATTGATTTAGTCATGGATTTAGTCATTGATTTAGTCACTGAGTTAGTCATTGATTTAGTCGCTGATTTAGTCACTGATTTAGTCACTGATTGCAACCATTAATGACCAAATATATGACTAAATAAACTACTAGATGTTAACATATTAATGACTAAGCTAAATATGACTAAGATATGGGAAATTAGCTACTAATAGTCGTATATATGCGAATTTAGTCATTTTTTTAGTCACAAATTTATGATAGGGCACAAAGGAATCGAACCACCAACCTCTTGCCTATAATTAGGCAGGCATTCTACCATTGATCTAGCACTATTTAAGAAGTTGTTATTGATTTACAATGATGATATTCAAACAAATTTATGATAGATATCAATCTACAAACTACATAATTATTACTATTACAACTTACCAGTAACTAGTATTTATGATAAACTAATCCTTGATAGCTATGTACAATTTTCGCTATAACTAAAGCTAATAAAAATAATACAAATACTCTTACCAAAGAGATTTAGTGATGAGTACCTCTTCCCATTCTTCATCACTATCATTCTCATAGTCCAAAGAAGAGTTTTTCCTGAAAGGATTTCGAAGCCCAATGCCATCACTGCATCAAAAACAAAGAGTCAGAAACAAAACTTTCCCTCTTGTCTACTGCAATATTAGGAATCCATGAGCTTCAAGGTGTTTCAAATGTTCCTCATAATGGGCTATCAAAATTAAAACACAACCTGTTTCTTTGATAATTAATAAACTTAAAATTATGCAAAGTATATTCACCTTTTTCTTTGAGAAGGTTCCATAATAAGCAGGTCTATGGTTGTGATCAAACTGCAAAAGGTTTCTTCTCTTATTGTGAAGCCTATTTTAGCTTTAAATCAAGTGATAAACATTCTAAGATCCAGGAAGATTCAGAAACTTATTGCTAATGGAGACTCGACTATTATCATTTGCAAAATTAGAGACTTGACTTCCTATGCACCGTAATGTCTTGCAAAAATGATCTCTAGACCTAGAATTCAAAGAATTGCAAGTATTTTGTCTTGGGTAATTGAAAGTATTTAGCATTTAATCATTTACTATTTCAAAGGTACCATTTTGTATGGAGGAGTTATGCTTTGTGAATCATTATTCCTTGGCTATAAGGGAACCTAATAGTGGATTCAATAATTAAAGAGTCATGTTGCAAATATAAAGAGAAATACCTCACTCCTACAACATTGCGTCTTTAGACAAACCTTTAAAGGGTTGTATATTTGGATTCTAGGTGATGATACCAATTATTTGAAAGGCAGTACAACTAGTTAAGCATGAATTAAACTTGAAAAACTTGCAAACTATTAGGTATAACAAAATATATATCAGCTCTGTGTTGAGATGTACACGGTCTGAAACAGCTTCCATGATGATTGGACAACATTCACAGAGAGAAATAACCATTGATAAGAACTGAAATTTCCTTAGAATGTATGGTAACCTAAAATAAGACTACACTAAAATTTAGATTCTAGTAAGCTTTTGAGATTGACTAAACCTATCAAAAAGGTTGGAGAGATTGGTATTATACAGTGTTCTTATAATGCACAGTTGCATAAAGGCATATTCTTATCAAGATTTATGCAAAATGAAAGAATTTACTTGACCATGAAATGCACATTTATGATGAAGCAAAGGATATAAAAAATCATGATGAGGTTCATATTCCCCATTTGAACTGCCTACAAGAAACTATTTGTTCGTAAGGGTAATAAAGCATGTCTCCATCCTGCTTGAGTGGAATGTGAAAGTGCCCTACCTTGATTATCTGATTATGAATTAGTTTTAACTTCCAATTCCCTGTAGTCCCTATGGCATGTTTACGCCTTCCACTCTGACTCCCCACGTGGGATGCGTTGCTTCTTCAATGGAATATAAGAGCCTCACTAAGACCTGGGTCTCGTATTTTGGTGTGGAGTTATATTTACAAGTACGAAGTTCAAGGTTCATGAAGAATTGTTGAAAACCTACCATTATAACATAGGGTATGTTTCTGCGGGAGGATAGAGGCAGTGTAGAGCATACGGTAATAGTAAGAGAGGGTCTGACCTAGCTAATTTAAAGAAAAAAATCTAAATCTTGGCTGAATTAGAGATTGAATAGTCTCTTAGTAAGGGATAAAGTGTTGGTGAGTGAGTGTAGTGCTAAGGCCTTATATTTATTTTCTCTTGGGTACCAATTTTTGAAAGTGATGCTAAGAAGTCCCCAAGATGGCCAAGGGACATCTGACAATCCTACACGACATTGGTAATGTCCCGGTGCAACTTAGGGACATCCCCTGTGCAGTGTTAGATCTTAAAAGATAGGCTCATATGAAAATGGTTATGTCTTGTATTTAGATCCATAAAAATAAGTCTATATCCATAGATAACAAACTTGGAAAAATACAAAGGCTTAAAATAGCTGGATAAAAGGAAACAAAAGCTGTAAATTCCATATTAGCAAGAGGTAAAACATAATTATTAAAAGAAAATTACTAATATCCAACAACAAAAGAAGACAAAACTCACCCTTGGCCTCTGAAGGAACCAAAAATGTGCTTCCCTCTGAAGTACTCTGAAATCCTTGCACCTTTGTGCAAGAAGAATTATTAGATAGTCCATTAATATTCAATATTTCATGTCCATTTGTGCTTTCCAAAACATCTTGTCCATTTTCCCACTCCCTCTGCAATTGCCTAGACGATGCCAAATTGGGAGTGGAATAATGGATTGATCTTTCTATAGAACCTTCTGACCTTGCAAATAAAAATCTTGACTACTTTCTATTCTGATACTTCCATGAACTTGATATTTCCTTTGACAGCCCATTGCATTTATCAGTCTCAACAAGGAGCAAATTTGCTAAATTGCGAGGACTATTTAATACACTATCATCTGAATCAAAATTCAAAGACAATATGTTTGAAATTATACTGTTTTATCCAACATCTGAGACATTCATATAAACTTATAGAAGGATCTTACACTCCAGACTCTCCAAGCATTCTAGCTTTCCAGAACTGGCATTAAAATCTCTCACAATTTCTACTTTCTCGAGAATTTGAAAACTAGTACTTGTACTTCTATCGGTTGCATCTAACATAGACTCATTTTCAAAATTTTGGATAGAGCTTGTACTAGTATTTCGATCTTCTGAAACTGATCTTTCCTCTAACATAGGCTCATTTTCACAATTTTGGATAGAACCTACACTAGTCTTTTCAGTAGTTGAAACTAATCTTTCCTCTACTTTATGATCAGTAACTCCAAAGCTGTCACCGTCACCATTAAGGGTGCAAGTATTTACATAATTTTGATGAAGAGAACAATCTTTTGAACTATAATCATCAACTGAAAATTGGACTTTTTCCATAAAGGGAGGCACCTCTGCTTCTGAAGAAATAGCTTTAGAGCAACTTTCACCATATGGTTCTACAAAGTGTTCTTCATAATTGTTTTGATACCTATCATCAAATGGAGACCTTTGTAGACAATTCTCAACATGGTTTCCTAAAATCATTCTACTGCTTTTATTTAGAGCAACAACATTCACTTCACTGTTGCTTTGAACAATAGATTTGCTTTGAGGGACAGAGATTGGAAAGCTATCTTTAGAAATTCCAACATAGACAATACTAGATGATACTGAAGCTGCATCTGTTCTTTCACTTCTTGCTATTTCAATGTGCCCACTGCCTAGCTCAGATGAACCCTTGTGTGTGTTAGAGGATGAATTCTTCAATAGACTTTTAAAACCTTCATGACTCCTATATTTCATAGTAGGATAAAATAAACTGGCATTCTTTCCATGGAAAGCTTCCCCAGCAGTATTTACACATGGATTTAATTTTATATCTGTTCCATTCATTGCATTAGGTTTGGGATCAATATGTTTTTTAGATATAAACATTGATGACTGCCCACCCTTATTGACCAACAGCTTGCCATGATCAGAACTCAACCCTGATTCTGTAGCTTCCACCATCAAGGTAGGGATATTTAATGTTGGAGACACTGAAAGTGAATGAGATAAACTTGTTTTAGGATTAGAGGAGCCCTGAACAGCTGGGATCCTCATACTAAATTATTTTTCTTGTGCAGCATGGGAGCCCCTGCAACAACCATTAATGTCTCAATATTCAGTAAGATATGTAATATTCCACCACAAACTCCTAAATCATATGGAAGCTTATGTTCACTAAACTTAATGTGTAATGTTACTCTACACCAATCCAGGGGAGTGTTGGAAAACTAAACAAATATTCCATGACAAGAAATAGATTTCATACCAAGATGCACCAGCTGGCAATACAACTAATATTCCAGTAGCTCCACTGGCAAGGGAACTCTCAGCATTACCTCATGTGTTCTAGTTTCACATGGAAATATGAACAGGTATATATTATTAGGAAATGAAAATGAAGCCATGTATAAAGAATATAGAAGACAATCATTGAAGTTAAACATAAGCTGTCTAAAGAAAATACACACTAGCTTCTATACTAATGATTATTTAGGACTGAATCAGAAGCTATTAAATAATCTAATATGGAAGCATAGAAAAAGCTGTCTGCACAGATATCAATAACAAATGCTAAAGATAATTGGACGGAAGTGCAATATACTAAAATCCTAAAGTCACTTACAAGAGCCAGTGATTTGCTCAATTTAGTTGAAGAAGTTGATCCAAGCAAGGAAACCTCTACCACTGATGGAGGTAAACAAAGTCCCCAGTGTTGCTGTGAATGATTTGTAACATCATAGAACTTCTGAGTTTTGCTGCTAGAAAAATAGGACATAGAAAATCAAAAATCATAAAAGCTAAATGTGAAATATTTTTTAAAACAATTTATCCCAATAAAGAAAACTTTCTAAATTAATTAAATGCTACCACAGAAGTATAGGGGATTAAAGCAGCAAACTCATTCATATCACCCATTTACTTTTGGTAGACGACACATTGATTTTCAGTCAATAGTTCTGTTAGGGAGCTAGAAAAGCTTAAGGGGCTTCTAGACCTCTATTGCAAGACTATAGGAATGGTAATAAATATGAATAAGTCTTCAGAAATGTAAAGTGGATTGGAAGAGTAATTTAAAGACCGGACCAAAATCATATTTCCCATTAATTATTTCAAGAAGTTAAATACCTGGGTTTCATCTTGAAACCATATGATTGACATTTAAATTTTTGCCGTAACTGTCATGTGGTTCATATATTAACCTTCATTAATCTATTCTAGAGAGTATACAGGAGTATTGGATGTCTATAGCACAGCGACCAAAAGGAATCTTAACCAAATCAGAAAGAAGTGTTTCAGCATCCTTCACATAGGAGGGAGGGCCAAGAAATTCCACTAGTTATAAATGGAACAGGGCAGCCAATTCCAAGTAAGTTGGGAATGGAGTTTAAAACACATAAAACACTTCAGCTCAAAATTTGCAACTAAAAGCCTTTAGAGATTGCTTTATAATGATGGACACTGAGGTCAAGTTATGAAATCCAAACACTTAAGAGATGCATCCATGGAATATTGGCTTAAAAAAAACACTCACAGGATGCTTCCATTACAAGGAAAGCCTTTGGTAAAGTTTTCCCCTTGGTGAGTAAATAATTGAGGGAACTGAGGAAAAGTTAGAATTGGAAAGGACGTGGATCAAGATTGAAGGAAATTTCAAATTTTAGAGGATCTACTAGATAGTTTACATGCTCAGTGGTCTATACTGTCATAGAGAGGTGAATTCACAATTGGCAAGAAATACCTAGTCTTGAGGATGGCTAACAACAGATAGTCTTAAGTTTACAAGGTGAGCCACAAGAATGAGATGATTACATTGACTTGCCCAGTCATCAAGGATCTGAGAATTTAAAGTGTTCAAGGATCAAGGGAACAAGGAAATGCGCTTCGTGGGTCAAAATAGGTTATGCTACCAAAGTGGAGGAACTCATGCAAGAGAGAGCATCCTGGAGGACAGTTGTTTGGAATCTATTCAGCCCTTTAGAAACAAAAACACTAATGTGGTTGGTACTGGCTAATAAATTACTACCAGTGGGAAAATGAGAGATTGATGTAGACAAGGGTGATGTATCATATGCAAATGCAATGCTAAATCTGTGTATCACTTGTTTGTATTGTGCACCTTCTCTAGATCTATATGGCTTGACGTGTCACAGGTTACATGGGACATATCAAGATGATATATATAGGCATAGCTTGGTAGATTGTCTAAGACTGGATTGGTGACAAAACTGTAGCAATTTTTCAGGATCCCATGTTTTGCTTATATATGATATATGGATGTTAAGAAATTTGATCATCTTCCTGGAATAGGTCTTCACAGTTTCCCAGGTAGCACACAAGATTAGAGAGTTAATGGACTGAAAAAGGATTCTAAAAGAAAAACCTTCCAGCTGTTCACTAATGCATTATATTGATAAATAAAAGCCTAGGTATTTTCAAGAGATCATGAAAAGGAGTATCAGGTATTTGTGGAGCTGGTGCTTTGCTTTTTTTTACTCTTCTTTTCATTTGTTGCTACACTATGAGGCTAGTAAAGGGGCAAGCAGGGCAGAAGTCTACATTTAGACTATGGAAAACAGCTAAGAATGGAGGAATTAAACAATTTCAAGGTTATGGAGATTCAAAGTTTATCATAGATTGGGCTAATCATTTGTCCAGCATCGAGAATCTGGGCCTGCATGAACCAAGTTCAAGAGGTCAAAAAATGTTTTGAAACCATAATAATAATCCTTTTTTGACACATTTACCAAGACTTCAACTCAATGGAAGACAAGCTTTCTAAATATACTTTGTTGTTATAGAAGGGTACCTAAACCAAACAAGAATTTAGAAAAGTCACTCTCCTATCTGATTCAGAAAAGACTTGTACTAACAACTCTTCTTTTCATTTGTTGCTAAACTCTGAGGCTAGTAAAGGGGCAAGCATGGCAGAAGTCTACATTTAGACTATAGAAAACAGCTGAGAAGGGAGGTATTAAACAATTTCAAGGTTATGGAGATTCAAAGTTTATCATAGATTGGGCTAACCATCTATCCAACATCGGGAATCTGGGCCTGCATGAACCAATTTCAAGAGGTCAAAAATTATTTTGAAACCATAATAACAATTCTTTTTTGACACATTTACCAAGATTTCAACTCAATGGCAGGAAATATTTCTAAATATACTTTGTTGTTACAGAAGGGTACCTAAACCAAACAAGAATTTAGAAAAGTCACTTCCTATTTGATTCAGAAAAGACTTGTACTAACAACCACTTAATGGAAAATTTTCTCATATTCATAGATGAGGGATGTAGACACTAGTTGTGCTCGTCTTGTTGTATTGTTGGTTTAGATATTAGGACTCTTTTGATGATTCTATATTGATGACAAATTGAGTATCCTAGAGAATACATAAGGAAGACTTTTAATAGTTTTCTTAAATTTCTTTGTTTTTGAATGATGGACAACAAAACAATATCTAGCACACTTGAGTCCTCGCAGGACTAGTCAAATGTATATTTTTATTTATTCCTTGGGAATATCAAATACAGTGATTTTAAAACACATCTCAGAGAAAAAATAAATCATGGATCTGATATAAATCTTGACCCTTCATTGAAGTTTCATAATCTTAATCAATAATCGTATTTTCATTTAAACAAAAAAACATGTGTATTCATTCACCTATTTGTCTTACATCTTAATGTTGCACTGCTTCCAATAAATCATGTTTCCACTGATGAAGTTTCCTGGCCCAATCTTCCCTGCTTGTGATACAAATCAGAAAAGAAATCAGCTGTGAACAAGTTTACAAGGGATTTGCACCAAAGATTGATGTGAGTGTGCAGTAAAAAACAAATATTGAGGTAACCTTAAAATTATAATATGAACACACTGGGCTAACTTTATTGAATGGTTGACATTGACCAGATTTCTAAACCTTTGAAAATTACCAAAAATTTCATAGACATTAGCAAATTTTCTTTAATCTACTAAAATGGACTATATTTGCCACAACTTAAATAGAAAAAACAATATATTAACATTTGTTCTAGATTATTTATGTAAAGACATGTTTCTTATTTCATAAGACAGAAAAAATTGACATCTAAACTAAAAACTTATGTAAAATAGTTTCATTTCCTAGGGTTTTCCTTGATGAGAGACTGTCATGAAACACAAGAATAGAAAATCCTCTAAATTATTCTATTCAATTTCTTCCCCCAATTTCCATCACTAAATATGTGAGTGATCGGTTGTATTTTAAAGCTAAAAGAAGTTAAATGCCATTCAAGTGATAAAACCTTCCTGCTCATAGAAGCCACCACTTTTAGTGCAAATCCAATTCAAGCATTGTAGCCCAATTTTTTTTTACGAAGGTCTCATCTTTCTTGAGAAATTCCTGCACTTGTTTTTCCTTGGCTTTTACTAAGCTCAACCCTTCTACTGCCTGGTCACATTCTTCTGGTGATGCTTCAATCTTTCTTTGCTTTGAAACTTTCTCTTCATTGTCATCCTCTTCATCCTCAGTAGTGCGTTGTTTTGCTGCTGCAGTGGAAAAATTCCTGGTGAAGTGAGATATCAATCTGACTCCTTTAAATGAGATTCCCTATCCCCTAAGAATGAGCAGAGAAGCATCTCTTGGAAGCAACCTATCTGAGTGTTTTAGCCATTGTTTCGTGGACACATCTAAGATAATGTTTCATTTATGACAGATCTCTCCATCCCTAAATTTATTAGCTTTTTGGAAGGGGTGATCAGTAGGTAACTTTGAGAGTAACCCTAATATAGACCACTCCACTAAACTAAGAATGTGGGTTTCATCTGAAGAGAAATGTGAGAATCCACAGAGAGAAAAAGGAGCTCTCTTCAATGATTGTAGGACATTTTTTGTAACAATTAGCTAACAAATTGATATTTTCTCGAAGACCATTTGTCAATAACTCTATCTGGAAAATCAAAGAACTACTGTGGAGTGAAAATAACCAAAACCTTTTGGCATGTCTGACTCTATTGTACCAACGCTAAGAAGTTAAGACTTAAAACACCCAACCAACTTCTTTGAAAAGCCAATGGTTAAGAATTGAGACCTTTTCGACATGAAACAGCCCATTCCAGGCATCAAACCACTTCTGGATAATGCCACTAAATATTATTAGATTCCTGTGAATAGTAGAAGCCTGTAAAAACAATCATATGAGAAAGATTAGGAGATAAGTGATAAGCCATGCATCCAGTTTGAGAGGGTACATATGTGATTATAAATGCAAATTTATATCATGGACATGAAATTTGAGAAAGTTCAAAAAGTTCACAATTTCAGGATCTCGGTCTCATTAATATGATAATGTATACAAGTGTAATGCATTACTTCAAAATTCAAATGTAATTCAACATGGCAAGCAAGATTCACATATAGAAGTTTACACTTCCTACAAAAGGTTGGCCTTGACTTTGGATAAGCTATAACGCAATTTGGATAATAAGAGGTTATTTTGTGTGATATCATGGTGCTATGGACTCTAGAGTATGGGTGTCAAATATACACATTTTTTTAAGCACAGAGTAGAGGATGAACAGTGAAATATGAATAATCAATATTTAAAAATAAGAGTGAAGAACCTTGATGAAGAACAAAAGCATACTCAAAAATCAAATGAAGCCATGTAGAGACAAAAGAAAAATCATGTTATTAGCTACAAGGTTCCCCTATACAATATCTCTATTTGGTATAAGAAACACAAAAATACTAGTCATCTTATCATTTGATTATGCAACTTGAGGGTAAAAAGGAAATAAGTTCCATAAATAAACAAGTGCATATGTGAGAGCTCCCACATTTACTACCGGAGTTCATAGATGATTTGACCCTGCTTATTTAGACTGAATTCTGATCAAAACTTTCAACAATTTTCAAAGATGTGAAACTCAAATTAGTGATTCTCCACATGGAAGAGCTTGCTGGATATACAGATTTTTGGTTTCTATCAAATCAAGGACTTTATTGTTTTGGTGATATGGCTGTAAACCTGTGTATGGGATTTTGGGACCACATATGGGACAAACTGTTTGAGCTAAAAAGAAGTATTTTGAAAAGGATTAGAAACAAGCCTATTCTGCAAAATGTATTTTTGTTATCTATTAATAAAATTAAGCTTTTTTCATTGGAAAAAGAGAGTTCGCACATTTAAATTCCACACAAATAAAAATCAACCCTTCCACATTTTAGATAAAACTATAGCCTAGCATGCATCAGCTAAAGCTATGCTCAAGAATCAAAGAAAATTGACATGGGAATTACAACATGGGAGTATTTTGTCACATATACATTTTCTTGCATTTCATGTCTGACAAGGTAGCCTTTTTCCACCCAAAAATATCATTTCAGGTATCAAAATGAAACACAGTAAACAAATCACCCTAGAATTGAGTTGTAAGAACTACTGAGAAGGTATGGCCCGCACAAAAAATATTAACATTAGTTGTATGGCCTATTGTACAACTAGCATAGATCCATCCTAAATGCAGATCTATCAAGCACTGAGAGGCATCCAGTTTCTTGAGGAGTCATTTTTTTAATGACATTTTATTTGGTTTTACATTTTGATTTTATGAGCGAATATGGATTTTGCTTTTTTTCTTTTTTTTTTTCAGTTTTCTTTTTTATCTTATGAGCATTTTTATCTTATTACTTGTTAACTAATTACTAATTAACTAACTAATTACTTTTTATTTTTTGTCCATAACATTACTGATTGTACAATTCTGCCTCCAAATCATTAATCTTAGTCCAAATCATTAATGTAGTAAATACACTTTATTAGACTCAGTTAAATATAAGACTTTTCATTTTTCCTAAAATAAATGACAAAATAGAATTATCTAAAACCACTTTCAACACATTCACATTGAACCTCTATGGAAGTTCATGTCCAAGCTTTATTCCTCAAGTGGGATTTCAACCTTCTCCACATCAATACAAGCATAGCCACCTCAGTACAGTTATTCCTGTCAGCATGAAGGAACTTGAACATTAACCTAATGGTAGCTACTTTGTATGCAATGCTAGCAAAAAAAGATATTGATGATGATGCAGAAACACAAAGGAAGGTTGGTACATGACCTTATTAGAAAAGGGTTGACCCTAAAGCCGATCAAGACAATTCATATCCTTACTTTCAAAGGATTGAATCTAACTTGCATTTTCCATGCCCTGTGATCTATTATATGAATTTAGCCAAGAATTTAGTCTAAGACTCTGTTCTTTGCAGAAATTTGATAGTGGTGGCTAGCAGTGGATGATCAAAAGAAAAATTCCTCAGTTTACAGTGTCAATTTACAGATTTTCAGCTTTCTCAGTGTTCACCTTCAGTTTCAGATTTTCATATTTTTACTTTCAATCTTCATTCCAATTTTGCATCACATTATATTTCATGTTTGAAGTTTTTTTCTGATTCACGTAAGTTTCAATTCTTTGTTATTATTAGTTTTTTAGTCATATGTTTAAAATTCAATAAAATTCGATGGTTGAAGTATCTACACGTTGCCCTCCCCACTAATTTCAAAAAGTGGAGCCCACAAGTCCCCCCACCCTAGAAACTTAATTCACAAGTCATTTCTGCAATGTAGGGTTGTAATATCAAGGGTCCAAACTTTTCAAAACTAAAACTGTGATGACTCAGGATTGAAATGACAAACTCGACTAAAATAGACACATTTTATACCTGAAAAATTCCTTCCTTGTTCAAGAATTGGAATTACCTTGTGAAGACTCTATTATTGTGAGAAGAGGGCCATGGATAGAGGGTAGGTAAGGATCCAAGGATGCAGCAGTTCGAATCTCCTCCCCTGTCACCGTCGCATCCACTTCAACACTCGTAGGCTACCTAGGAGAGATCCCACGTATTGGTCCTCCGCCCATTCCGCCAGATGACCTTCTGCAAATATCAACCAATCGCCTTTCATTCACATATACATACTTCAAGAATCAAATCTCACCATAAAATTGACAATAAACAAGAATATTAAAAGCAAATGCCTTAAATTTGAAAGAGTTCATAGATTGAGAAAATCACGCATAGAAGGGTAATGGTAACGCTTGAGAAGGGGCTCAATGATCGATGCTGATATGTCGGTCATGAATGGATGGACCCCTTCTTCCATGCCCGCAACTTCCTCTAATCTTGTTTCTGCGATTTAACTCTCTTGCAAGTGTAGTGATCGATCATCAGATTTAACATATTAAATAAATTTTTGCCTAAATAATGTTTCTTATTCTTATATGAATTTGTATAGACCAAGAAGGGAGCCCAAAATAACTCCACTGTATAGTTATAATCCTGCAACACGTTGCTATAAATTGGGTTCTTTGTTACTTAAATTTCTATTCAGCCTATGGAAATAAAATGAAAAGTTGTTTCTGTTAAAAAGATTGCCTTAGCTAGAAAAGTAGTTATGGCTCCTTTGGATATGAATTTCTTTCTCTTTTCAGGCATTACAGTTCTCAGAATGCAGACTAAGGATTCCCATTGATTACGATTGATGGAGTCCCCTATGAACATGAGTCTCTTTCCGCTCAGCCTCTCCAACATGTCTGTAGCATTCAACCTTCAAGGCAAGACAAGTGCTAATTTGAGAGGAATTTCATGAATATAGTGTTCAGAGAATTCATAAATGCAAAAAGTAGTTTTGCATACTTGGGGATTTACAATCTCTAGGTTTCCATCTCCATCGTGTATATACTAATTTCAGACGTATGTTCCCTTTGCAGTCAAATGCACTGCTCACATAAGGGCATTCTCCAGAAAGATAAAGAGGATATGCATCATCACTAACCCATTTCCTGGAATATATATCACACTGGACTGGTGGGTTTTCTTTCTTTTTCACTGTATATACTTTACCATAAGTACTGTCAACTACTGCACCGAATTCAGAGATGTTTTGAGATTGATTTACTGGTCGATATTCTTTCTCCGCAACATGCTCTGGATATTGACTCTCCAATTGTCCCTTCTTCGAAGCCAAATTCTCACCACTGTGCTTCTGCTTTAAACTGTTACTATTTTGGTAGCCATCACTATCTACACTAGGGTTATTTCCATGCAGCCAGATTTCTGGAGAAATACTATTTTTATCTCCATAACTTACTATTTCAAGAGAAGGAGATGGAGCCAAACTATCCACAGCTTGGGAGTAACTCGGATGGAAGCTAAAATTTCTCCTAAGCCTGGGATTCTTTAGTGTTTCTTGACCGTCACAGGAGAAATAAATGACAAACGAGACTGAGCTTGCAGCTACAAGAAGATAAACAATCCTGTTATTTCCAATCTGCTTCATACATGTATCCAGGTGACCCATGATAGGTTTTCTGGGAATGCCAAAATCATTTCTGGCAGCAAGATTCTTCTACAAGAAACATGCAGGCAATTTCAAAGTTTCAATTCTTCAACTTCTCTGCAAGTTCCAACTTCCCTCTGATGAAGAATGTACGCATAAACACATGCATTGAAATAGTAGAAGTGCATGACAGCTTCATCACAATATCCATGAATATCCTCTGACCTCTGTTATGAAAATGACACACGGGATGGCAAGCGGAATGGAAGGTTAGATAGGACAGTTTAAAGTGACGAAACGACGTTTCTCAAATCCTAATTTTGAGTAGTTACTAGAAAAATAATACCTAGTCTTATGGGATCAGAAATCTTGCTAGAGCCTTGTTGGGAAGGTTATTAACAACCTCATTTGTATTTTGGTTGGCCCACAGAACAATGAGTGAGAGCAGTGATCAAATTTGAAGGGTGGGTTTTAATTTCAATTGGAAGGGCATTTATTCTCTGAGCACTTCAAAGATGAAGGGCAATATAAATAGTTTTATTCTCTGAGCCCTTTAAAGATGAAGGGTAATATAAATAGTTGTACTTTATTTGACAAGTATAAATTAATTAAAAAAATTTCAAAAATGCAAAAAAGAAAGTATTGTTCATTTAAATTTTTACAATTTTAAAGAATTGAGCAACTTCTAATATTTCTACAAAAATATGACATATTTTCAATAAAAATTAATTTAAATGCATTAATTTGACAAATACGTATCACTAATTTTAGAGTAAGTAACATAACAACTATTCTATAGTATTTTTTTCAAGTTGGAGCACGCTTCATTATACAAAAAAAAACTATTTAGACTATGCAATAATTATATTGGGGAATTCGCTTGATCTTATGCATAGTGCAAAATGTTGTAACTAGATATAGTCTTAAACTAGAACCATGAGAGAATTACTTACTGTTAACTATGTACAAAAGGAAGCCACTAAGCAAAACAAGGCTATAATAAACCTACAACCAATATATACAACCAAAAACTTCATTCAAGCTAGAGAGAGGGTAGCAGTCCAATCCTGAGTGATGTAAGAATGATGGGATTGGGAACCTAAGAAAAAATAATACACAACTAAAAAAACATTAAAAAAAATATTGCATACCACGCAAGTTAGCAACGATATCATCTTTGGGGCCGAGGCATCAAATTTTGTTGTTTAACACTTAACGCAACAAAATACATGTATGGGATGGAGAGGCAATGGAATCAAGCCCAAGTCAATTGAAGCCTTGCAACTCATTACATGTCTAAGACTCAACAATATTCCTTTTAAAGTGAACTAGAACACCAAAATAAGTTTATTAATGGCATGCTTTGAGAAAGTTCTAGGTGTGAGTAATTAAGAGCTGAAGGTTCTAAAATTTGTTGTGTTTTGTACCAATCCACGATTCGGTGAATCAAAAGTCATAGGTAGGAAATTTAAGTTATTTAATGAAAACAATTAATTTGTCTACCTCTATGTCGAAACAATTTTACATGTTGATGTGGGTCACTACCCTCCTTATTGTCTTACCAAAAGGCATGAGAATGAGGAAGAAGATGTAAAATTCTGGACTTCACCTTGAAAGAATGCCTTTCATATCACATTGGTAAGGAGTGATAAGAATATCCCGACAATCCAACGTATCAAATATCAGTTGATAGTGTCAATTAAAGACTTATATAGTAAATTTAATATAAGACTTACTTATAGTTGTCTCTTACTCTCTGTGTCTTGACACATTTGATATTTTATGGATGTCTCTATGCCTTGACCCAATTGATATTATAAGGTGAGGATGTTCATGCATAATAATCCTTAGTTATGTCTATGAGATGAGGATTTAAAGAGAAGATGATGTAAATAAAAGTAATTTTTATATGTATTTTGGTGGTGAGCGCCCATGAAAAAATTTGTGAGAAACCACAAATGTTTGGAAGGACGGAGGGAGATTACATCATGATCATGTCACCCATCAAATTGAAGACTATTCTTAAGGCAAAAATTTTTATTTTAAATTTCTTGATAACCATTGTGGTGCTTTGGTCCAATTTTTTTTCTAGCTCATTGTTTTTCTATATCAAGTGCTCAGTGACACCTCCCTATATCAATGCATAAATCAACCTCTACATAATGTGTGATCCTAGAAGCATGCCATTATTTGTAGTTTCATACATTGAGTGATATTTATAGTTGTCATGCATCTATGATATTCATGCATGCAATGGAATCTTGTAGAGGAGGGCTCATCAAACTAGCCATTTGAATTTCATTTTGACAAAAAATGAGTGGACATTGGTAGTCAGGTTCACATAGATAGTAGGCACAAAGTTTTGACTTGTTTCGGGCCTAGTAGTAGACTAGTAGTTGTTCTTTGTTATTACAGTTGTAATCCCTGACACATTGCCACACTTTAGGGTGAAACCCCAAATGACTTGGGATTCAAAGTCACATCTTGGTGGCTAGTGCCTCGTAGTCGTCAGTGATCATTGGTCATCTTTCACAGCTAAACACTGAGGGCATGACGTGAGTGAGTGAGTGATTATAGTTTATGATATTTCCAATATTTTGATTGATGAGTAGAACTTTATAGCATAGGAATTTCAACATCTTGAGAAATTTATATGGAGGGATAATTTCAAATGCTGCTCTTCTATTGAAATGTTGATATAAATTATGCCCTTCTTAATTGGAAGGGTGAAATTCAGATTTTCTTTTTTTTTGAAGGGCAATTTTAATTTTACACTTCTAGGAAAGGCTAGAACCCTTTGGAAGGGCTGGGAAGGGTTCAATTTTGAATGTTGAGCGGGAGTTTACTACTCGAATTAATGATTATTATATATAAAGGAGAGATGTGAAACAACTTATTTCATTCCTTTTTGTTATATTACTTTAGAAAAGCAATTCATTTTTTTAATGGTATAGGAACAAACTATTCCTTTGTAACAAGATAAATATTCCAAAGTGATAAGTTTTTTTTTAAAACTTACATTACATGTTTTTAACTTTTTAATGCACTAAAATAAAACAAAGTTACAAAACTAATAATCAGTGTTTAAGACGCACATATCTACACCGTGTGTGAATTTCTTTTTACGAAGTTGAAGAATAAAAACAAAGTTACAAAATTAATCAAGGTTTACGCCGGATATATATACACCATGTGTGAATTCGTTTTTACCAAGTTGAATATTTTCTTACAAATGTAAAATGGAACATGAGATTGCATGAGTGATTGATATGAAGAGATTGATGGGTTTGGTCAATATAGTAAACTTGTTGAAAATGCAAAGAACTATAGCATATGTTTGTTTATGAATGTAAAATGAAGCATGGGATTGTATGAGCGATTTATATGGAGAAATTGATGGGTTTGGTCAATATAATAAACATATCTTTTTCCATCATTTATTTTATTCTTGTATATATAATGAGGAATGGTATATTTTGCAATATTTGTATTTGATATTGTTTGGGAGTTTCAAAAAGTTTCACTTATAGACCATAAATTACTGGTATAATATTAGATTGGGTATTTATTGTTAGCTCTAGAGAACTCCATCTCAAAAACTATACCAACCTTGAAGATACAAAACATGAAAAAATTAAAGTGAATGTGCTTGTGAGGGGGATATAATACCTCATCTTCCTAAGACTCTATCCAAACGAACATATCTTCTTATGAATCAACAACCCCTTTTCCTAGTTCATCAAACATAGAGTTGTTTTCTATGAAAACATATGCATAGGAAAGTTTTGTGAAAGGGGTCATAATTTCAGTTATTTAATGAATTGCAACCTTTGGGAAGACAATTGGAAGCCCCCATTTATCCATTACATAACTTTTTAGAGTCCGAAAATTGCAATTTTCCATTGTTGGAGTAACAATAAAAAATGGCTAACATAAATGACTAATTCATATTCTTCTAGCTAGTCATTTTTTTATGCCATGACTTAATTAGTCATTTATGTTAGTCATTTTTAACTCTATCACTTATTATCTAGTCATATTTGTTAATTGGTGACTAAATTAGTCATTAATTTTAGTCGTTTATAGTTCCGTCAATCAAAATTGCTCATATTTAGTAGTAAGTCACTTGAAAAACTAGTGGTGACTAGAATTGTTAGTCACGTAGTAGCTAATTCCTCATTTTGTACTAGTGTATTGATCCAGATCGAGTGAGGATCTAGATCCAGTGATGATGACTCAGCATTGATGATCCATAACCATTGATGATCCAAATCCAGTGATGATGTCCAGTGATGATCCAGATCTAGTGATGATCCAGATCAAGTGATGATGTCCAGTAATGATCTAGATCCAGTGATTATCCAGATCCAGTGATGATGTCCACTGATGATCCAGATCCAGTGATGATGATCCAGATCCAGCGATGATCCTGATCTGATAATGAAAGATGACTTGAATATGAAGAGGACTTGAAGATGAAGATGACTTGAAGATAAAGTTGACGAGAGCTTGACGATGACCCAGATGATACAGACAAGAAGACTTGTGCTGTTAAATTGTGTCGAGAGAATACCTTCCTAGTTAATAGGGAGTGTTGATGTAATTGTAACTTCGGAATGTATTCACTTGTATTTCCTATGTATTGTAACCCAATGTTTATTCTTAGATGTATTTGTAATGTAATTAAGTCATGTCATGCCTCAATGTTCCTATCAGGAGTTTCTATAATGTAAACAAGTCACGTCAAGTCAAAGTGGGTAACCCTCCTATTGTCTAAGGGTTAAAGTCCCCGTAGTTTCAGGGCACTAGGGTTATTAGACTCTCCTAGAGAGGTCGGCCCTAGTAGGGTTTAGTCAAGTCAGTAATTAGTATAAATAGAGATCTAGCCTCTCTATTTATCACACACTCATCCAAAATCAGTTGTAGCACATACCTAAGGAAGAGAAAGACACTGGAGCAAGGAAGAAATAGGTTACTACTGTCAGGAGATCATCTTACTATTTTCAGGTTTTAATTTTGGTGTTGATTCTATCTCTGAGGAAGTTGTGGGGTTTTCTCCATTTATGGTTTCCCTGAGGAAAAACAATGTGTTCATTGTCTCTTGTGTTTGATTGTTGTGCTTGTTGTTCTCTCAATTAAAGATCCTAATGTTATGCTAGCTTAATGTTAAAAATCTAACAGTTTGGAGCTGAGTCGTGACTTGTGTAACTCTTGCTGGCTAGGCCGTGCCTGGTTCGAGTCATCTAGGCTAAGCCAGGGCTATTTGGAGCTAGGTCGTGACTATTGACAGCATTTCCAAGATGGGTGGTGACTATGGTGAGTCTCCCTTGATGATCCATGACCTTCTGTTGACCTCCATGGCTGAACCATGACTATTGTGAGAACCCTTTCAACACTAGGCCATGACTGTGTAAGCACTCTAGGGCTAGGCCATGAACTGTGATAACCTTTATTGACTAGGTTGTGGATTTTCCTTACCATTCTAATCTGAACCATTCAAAAGGAAAGGCCAAAACTACATTAATGAAGCATGAGACTTACTTCAATGCAGAGGCGTTAAAAGTGTTGATATGTGTCATATATTGCAACACATTTACCTCTAAAAGCAGAGGGTGTAAAGGATAAATACAATGGTTCATATTGATGATTCCCTAAACATGGGTGAATTGACCTAGTGGCACTTCTGTATAATCCATGTTTGACCCTTTTAGAAGGCTTGACAAGAGAGATTTGACTCTTGACTGCTCTAAGGGTTCATTGCTTTGCTTACTTGGCATCTAGGGTTTATTGTTGCTCCTCTTACTTGGAATCTAGGGTTTACTGTTGCTCATCTACTTGATGTCCAGGGTCTGCTGCCACATTATTTGCTTGAAATTCTATGTTTTTGCTGTTGTTGATTCTATTTTTTTTGGGTCGTCGCCATCTGCTATTTGTCTATGGTTTGCTACTATTTTATATGAGCATGTCGTAATGTTTTTGATTCCCTTTAAATTGGGTTATGACCTTGTTGTTGTTCTCTAAATTTGGATTGTGATTGATTTATCCCTCCTAGGCTGAGCTGTGACTTGTTTACAGCATTTGGAGCTGATTCATGACTTGTGTAACTCCTGCTGGCTAGGCCATGCCTGGTTGGAGTCATCTAGGCTGAGCCAGGGATGTTTGGAGATAGGTCGTGACTATTGACAGCATTTCCAAGATGGGTCATGACTCTCTCCCTTAATGATCCATGACCTTCTGTTGACCTCCAGGGCTGAACCATGACTATTGTGAGAGCCATTTCAAGGCTAGGACGTGACTGTGTAAGCACTCTAGGGCTATTCCATGAACTCTGATAACCTTTCTTGACTAGGTTGTGGATTGTGCTTACCATTCTAATATGAACCATTCAAAAGCAAGTCCAAAACTAAATTAATGAAGCATGAGACTTGCTTCAATGCAGAGGCGATCAAAGTGTTACTATGTGTCATATCTTGAAACACATTTACCTCTAAAAGTAGAGGGTGTAAAGGATAAATACAATGTTTCATATTGATGATGCCCTAGACATGGGTGAATCAACATGGTGGAACTTCTGTATAATCCATGTGTGACCCTTTTAGAAGGCTTGACAAGAGAGATTTGATTCTTGAATGCTCTAAGGGTTCGTTGCTCCACTTACTTGGCATCTAGGGTTTATTGTTGCTCCTCTTACTTGCCATCTAGGGTTTACTATTGCTCATCTACTTGATGTCCAAGGTTTGCTGCCACATTATTTTCTTTACATTCTATGTTTTTGCTATTGTTGATTCTATTTTTGTTGGGTCGTCACCATCTTCTATTTGTCTAGGGTTTGCTGCTATTTTATATGACCATATCGTAATGTTTTTGCTTCTCTTTAAACTAGGTTATGACCTTGTTGTTGTTCTCTAAATTTGGATTGTGATTGATTTATCCCTCCTGGGCTGAGTTGTGACTTGTTTATAGCGTTTGGAGCTGAGTCGTGACTTGAGTAACTCCTGCTGGCTAGGCTGTGACTGGTTGGAGTCACCTGGGCTGAGCCAAGGCTATTTGGAGCTAGGCCGTGACTGTTGACAATGTTTGCAAGATGGGTCATGAGAATAGTTACTCTCCCTTGATGATCGATGACCTTCTGTTGACCTCCAGGGCTGAACCATGACTATTGTGAGAGCCCTTTGAAGTCTAGGCCATGACTGTGTAAGCACTCTAGGCTACGCCATGAACTATGATAACCTTTCTTGACTAGGTTGTGGACTATAATTACCATTCTAATCTAAACCATTCAAAACGCAAGGCCCAAACTACATTAATGAAGCATGATACTTACTTCAATGCAGAGGCGATCAAAGTGTTGATATTTGTCATATCTTGCAACACATTTACCTCTAAAAGCAGAGGGTGTAAAGGATAAATACAATGTTGCATATCGACGATGCCCTAGACATGGGTGAATCGACCTGGTGGCACTTTTGTATAATCCATGCATGACCCTTTTAGAAGGCTTGACAAGAGAGATTTGATTCTTGACTACTCCAAGGGTTGGTTGCTCCACTTACTTGGAATCTAGGGTTTACTATTACTCCTCTTACTTGGCATCTAGGGTTTACTGTTTCTAATCTACTTGACGTCTAGGGTCTGCTGCCACATTATTTGCTTGACATTCTATGTTTTTGCTTTTGTTGATTCTATTTTTGTTGGGTCATCACCGTTTTCTATTTGTCTAGGGTTTGCTGCTATTTTATATGAGCATATCACAATATTTTTGCTTCCCTTTAAACTGGGTTATGACCTTGTTATTGTTCTCTAATTTGGATTGTAATCAATTTATCCCTCCTAGGCTGAGCTGTGACTTGTTTATAGCATTTGGAGTTGAGTCATGACTTGTGTAACTCTTGTTGGTTAGGTCGTCCCTGGTTGGATTCATCTAGGCTAAGCAAGGGTTGTTTGGAGCTAGGTCGTGACTGTTGACAGCGTTTCCAAGAAGGGTCATGACTATGGTGACTCTCCCTTGGTGATCCATGACCTTCTGTTGACCTCCAGGGTTGAACCATGACTATTGTGAGTGCCCTTTCAAGGCTAGGCCATGACTGTGTAAACACTCTAGGGCTAGGCCATGAACTGTGATAACCTTTCTTGACTAGGTTGTGGATTGTGCTTACCATTCTAATCTTAACCATTCAAAAAGAAAGGCCAAAACTACATTAATGAACCATGATACTTACTTCAATGCGGAGGTGATCAAAGTGTTGATATGTGTCATATCTTGCAACACATTTACCTCTAAAAGTAGAGGGTGTAAAGGATAAATACAATGTTTCATATTGACAATGCCCTAGACATGGTTGAATCAACCTGGTGGCACTTCTATATAATCCATGCGTGAACCTTTTAGAATGCTTGATAAGAGAGATTTGATTCTTGACTGCTCTAAGGGTTGGTTGCTCCACTTACTTGGCATCTAGGGTTTATTGTTGCTCCTCTTACTTGGCATCTATGGTTTACTGTTTCTCATCTACTTGACGTGCAAGGTCTGCTGCCACATTATTTGCTTGACATTCTATGTTTTTTCTATTGCTGATTCAATTTTTGTTGGGTTGTCATCATCTGCTATTTCTCTAGGGTTTGTTGCTATTTTATATGAGCATATCACAATATTTTTGCTTCCCTTTAAACTGGGTTATGACCTTGTTATTGTTCTCTAATTTGTATTGTGATTGATTTATCCCTCCTAGGCTGAGTTGTTACTTGTTTACATCATTTGGAGGTGAGTCGTGACTTGTGTAACTTCTGTTGGCTAGGCCATGACTGGTTGGAGTCATCTGGGCTGATCCAGGGTTGTTTGGAGATAGGTCATGACTATTGACAGTGTTTCCAAGATGGGTCGTGACTATGGTGACTCTCCCTTGATGATCCATGACCTTCTGTTGACCTCCAAGGTTGAACCATGACTATTGTGAGAGCCCTTTCAAGGCTAGGCCATGACTGTGTAAGCACTCTAGGGCTAGGCCATGAACTGTGATAACCTTTCTTGACTAGGTTGTGGACATGTACTTACCATTCTAATCTAAACCATGACTTTTGTGGGCTTCCTATGTCTGATATGTGACTTCCTAAGGTGGACTGTACTCTTACTTCATCCTTTTGAGTACTTGGTTTTATTTATTGCACAAGTTAGTTAAAATTTTGAAAAATACCAAAACTTTAACATATGGGTCATCTCTACAAAACAATTATGTAAATGCTACACTTGCTATGATTTATGTGAAACACAACCAACCAATTTCCATTATTTTGATGCTTATAGAGGAAAATTACTAACACAAAATTGCACTATTTAAATATAACAGTTAACAAATCTAATATTTGCAAGAAATGAATTGGTGAATCTCATTCTTATTTTCCATTACATTGCTAAATAGGCATATTATTGCAATATTAGAAAAAAAATCTTCTATTGAAGGGCTTTTAATCCTAGAACTTAAATATGCCATATGGAAAATATATACAGTTGCTATGGGAAATACCTCTATTTCCATCCAAATAATAAAGTCGATCCATTTTTTATGTTGCATTGTTTCTTTCTCAATGTTATTTGGATGGCGATTGTACTTTTCTTCCTGTAAGAATATGGCACATGGCCAAATTAGATGTATTATAGTTATTCTTAACAACGAAAATTTAAAAAAGAAAATAACAGCCATTTGTAAATACTTACAAAACTAGTAATCAGAGCCTTGAGACCTCTTTGGCCACTTCGATGCATGGCATTTATCTTTGCCAATCATGCCTTCATGGCCTTGTCCTGCAACATAAAATAATTAGAAAAATCATGATTATTGAGAATTCTATTTATAAATTTAAATATATTTTAAAAGGAAAATACAATACATGGATACTCTCATTTCCAACCTTTCTCTAAGCATCCAACTTTTCATAATTTTTTACCAACTCTTTCCATACCTTGACGGGTATGTCCATTGGTCTCTTTCTATACCTCTCATCAGGATGAAGTTTTTTTATCTTTTTGGACTGGTTGCACCGAAACCTCTTACAATTCTTGGACATCTCTTTTTGCACCTTCCTCACTGACCAACCCTCCCGGAATTCTGTTTCCCTATCTTGTATGACCATCTTCTTGAGGTGAAGGGGAATCTTAACAAATGGGAGATGTAAATGGTCTCTAAATATTTGGAAACATGCCTCTCTCAACCTATCCATGAATGTTGTCCCAACACTTGTTCATCTAATTTCACCAGTGAGACGGTCATACTCAATCCGTGTACCTATGGTACCAATCGTTGATGTCTAGGAACTGAAACAAGAACTAGAATTTTGTGTTCCGGGTGTTGTAGCCATACCAGAAGTTTCAACACCTTGCTCGGTACCTTTGCTTGATTTTTTTGCTATTTTTTTCCTAGACCCTTTACTCGACCCAGGAGTGCATGGAGAATCAATTGATTCTCGCCGAATCGTTTCATTAGCACAAGGAGTTTGAGGATTTTGTTGGGATTATAGTTGAGCTATTTGTATCAATGTTTCAAGAGGAATATTTTTAAGTTTTTCAAAAATTTCCTTTTCTACAGAGGCCAACAATGAATCTGTGCTGGTAACATTTTCCTATCCAAATAAAAATTTAGAATTTTTAGTGTTTATAAAAACGTTTTTTGTGCAATAAAAAATAAGAAATAAATTAAATTGGTAAACATCTCAGTAATATACCAATCCATGTAATCCGTACCTTTCTTCCTTTAGTGGTTCCTTCTCTTGTTTCCATTTTGAATACTCGAGTGCCTCTCCCTAGCTAAACCCGGAAGGTTTATGTTCTCTACTCTTGAATGTTGAATTGCCTTCCTCAAATAAAAATATTTAACCCTCTATTTCAATCAGAGATTAAGAAGCTTCAATTAGAGATTAAGAAGGGTAAAGTGGTGATCCATACATTCATCCTCAAGCTAAAATCATGAAGCAAATCCAACCAAAGGAGCTATTCAAAAACCTAAGACAAATTTTGGGTTATTTTCTCTTCCAAATCTCTACCTCTAAGGTAATGTTGTTCTATTTTGGAACTTGGTTGCTCCTATGTCCTTCGTAGCAGTATATTTATCTTTTCTCTTGTGATTTGGCTATATTGGAGCTTGCTTGGTCCTCTGTTCATCCTATCAGTGGATTTATCTTTGCATGTGCGATTTTGAGTAAGTGGTTGACCAAATAAGTAAGAACCCATCTTGGTTTCACTTTTTAATGACTGAATAAATGTTTGGCATGATTTTGAGGTAGTTTCATTGGAAAAAGTTAGATATGGCACATTTTTTATTTTCTAAATGTAAACATCAGCCTAACCAACAAATTAATGCCAAGGAATGCATCCTGACATCCCATACGCCCAGCTAGATGCCCTCTGTAACATCCAAATTTGCACCCAAGATCGCGCTGGGTCAGGGCAGCCTAAACCAGAAAATGTAATTTTTTGGGGGTGCTTCTCCTGGGGTTAGCAACACCTTATTTGATGTCTAGATCAGCCAATAATACGCCCTCTATACCATCCAGACTTGTGCTCAAATTCGTTCCAGGTCAGAGTAGTAGATCTATCCCTAAAATCCAGCATATCCATCCTTGCCCTTCTGGTTCTAGCCATCAATGCATACTTTGAACCCTTCCCTGCCCTATGTAAACCCTATGTAAACGGTGCTACCAATGCCCAGTCATTTTTTTTGGTTCTATGTGAACTAAGCTACCAATTCCCAATGATTTTTTCAATTGTATTATTTATCACATCTCTCTATTTTTTCAATGGTTTGGTTTCAATTAACAATCATTATTATTTAAATATTATAATTATTTACTATTATCCTATGATTTGTGTAGGTTAGGCAGGCTTCGAGGTGAGTTTGCACGCGTGGAGGTCTGAGTATTCACACTAACAGGTATTTATCTCCCTGAATGCCTCTTGAATTTATAGGTGGATTGAAGAATTAATTTTTTATGCAAAGCTAAAACTATGTATGTTTGTTATATATTTCCATGTATCGTTTTGTTTTTTTCTATATATTTTTTTTGGGTTTTTTCTTGCTTTATAATTTGAAGTGTATTTTTTTTGTATTTATCAAAGTGAATTGTGGTAATGGAAAAATTGAAGTGTATTTCTATTTATGAATATTCTAGTGTAGAATTCCATTCATGGAGACATTTTATGCTGATCTAGTTTTCAAAAAGCTTATTTTTGTAGGGTTTATTATACATTTGCTTGGCAATGGAAAGCTTTAGTGGATATTAAGTTTACAATGATGTGTCATGTTTTTAGTGGTTGATTACAATGATGTGTCATGTGTCATGTTTTTTAGTGGTCACTCCACATGGTATCCTTTATAAACTAAGCTACTAATGTTCACTCGTTTTCCATCAAAATTCATCAAATGAAATTCAAATGGTCGGTTTGATTAGTGCTCCTCTACAAGTCTTCATTTCTTGCATGAATATCACTGACTCGTGACAATTATAAACAAAACTCAATGGCATACTAGATAAAGTAAAGCAACATTATACTTCTCCAGATGTCTAACCAGATAAATATGTCGTACAAAATAACCACAAACAAAACCCATAAAATACAAATTTCAAGCAACTTAAGTAAAGCAACAGTATACTCCTCTAGATGTCTAGCTAGATAAATATGTTATATTAAAAGGCTTTATCTCTAAACAATGATTTATACTCCCAACGAATGTCACCATAGTTGATGTAGGTAGACATATTCACATGTTTCCACAAACATTTCACTTCTAAATACGATTAGCAATTATATAGAAATTGGAGTAGATAGCCAAACAATCTTAGTCTAAGAGATTACCATTTTTTATTTTATTGAAATGTGATTGGGTAAGTGTTGGTGCTTTAAAAAAGTAAAGGATTTCTTAAACCCTTAAAAGAGAACTATAGAAACCCCAGTGATAGTAATTTGTAGAAGGGATGTTCACTCAAGATAAAATGAAAAAATTACAAACATATTCATATCACTAGTAGTAAATTGTCTTACAAAGAAACATATAGGTTATGAAATTTCAAAATATCTAACATAATATTTTGTGATTTGACATTGAAAAAACACACCACATCAACTTCTTTTTATCCAACTAGAAAGTAGTTAAATGATTATTTGATTTTTTTTTTAACATTTTAATGATAATTTTTTTTGCAAACAAAACAATATTCAGTGCCATTTGTAGGGACTAATAATGACAATTTTTTATATTCTTTGAAAAAATGTTAAATTGTGACTTAGAATATTATTTGATCGAATATATGGAGTTAAAGCTAATATGTTATTAGAAAAAAACAAATTTTTATATTCCTTGAAAAAATGTTAAATTGTGACTTAGAGTATTATTTGATCAAATATATGGAGTTAAAAATAATATGTTATTAGAAAAAGCATGACCCCATAGAAAGTAACCTCATTGGTAACTTATTCCTTTTACTAGATTTTTTAAGTTCATAAACTTCTATAGATTTCATACTATATGTATTATACCCCCACTCGACATCACTCTTAATTCCAACTCCTTGGTTGTTTAGAAAAAAAACCATATATGGTACTATAAATGATAAATATATGAAATCATATAAAAATGATATAAGCATGTCATGCCAACACATTTATATTTAAAATTTCTTATGAATTTAAAGTTTAAAGACATATTCAAAATCTGTTCTCTGGTGCATAGTATTACTTTTCTCTATTTATCAAAATTTGGACTAAATCTTGTGTCATATTATTATACAGGAATCAAAGGAGGCAATGGAAATGGATCGAAATATTTCAAAGGATGACGTAAGACATGATGTATGAAACAAAGTACAAAAATTTCACATTGAGTTATTAAATATCATAATTTAGTGCTTTGTCCAATCTTTCTTCATAAAAATTTTACATTATTCAGTTTATTATTCAATATTTTCAACAAATGATGCATGTGGTAGATTATTTAAGGTCCAAGATACAACTAATATACGTGGAGGTGAAGCTCGTATTATCAAAAGACATCGCAATACAAAGTGGGTGGAAGAGGATATGACGATTGATTCAATAGATACACCAGAAAATGAGTGCAGTGAACATGATGTTTGTCTTGATGATATTACATGTGATGAGAACTTTGATACTTTTTTATGCAGAAGTTTTTTTATTTCATGGAAATAAATAATTAATGCATGTTGTTGATTTTTTTAGGTTGCTACTTCAATTGGAGAAAATGAAAATTTGATGCAGTCTGCTAGGGAGCAACAACAAAGTGTATGTAGACATCAACCTCCTATTGTTAAATCACATAGAGGACAGTGGGTGGAGGAAGATATGACAATGGATTCTATAGATACAATAGAAGCATAACACACTGAATAAGAGGTTGGTAATGATTATTCTACATGGGATGAATATTTTGAGAAAGATGTTGTATGTGGATGTTATGAATGTTGTGGAAAGAAAGAGTTCAAATGTGGTATTGTACAAAGACATTACATAAATGATGATCTTCAAGTGGGTACTATGCCTCCTACAATTGATTCGGATCCAATAGGTATTGTGGTAAGCCCATGCTCATATTTTACATAAGAAACATGTATAAATAATATAGTCACATTTTGAATATTTAATTTCAAAAATTAATTTTTTTGTTATTAAATACCTACAGGAGATGGTTTGTGGTTTAAAGTTTTCAAGGTCACCTACTTCTAGCTTAGAGGGTGATGAATTTCAATCAATGGATACATATAATGATTCCATTTGCACCTATAAAAACTGGGAAGATGAGGAAGTCATGAAAATGAGTAAGAGAACAAGAACAAGTTTAAAGATGCATAAACTGCTCTAGGATAAGGGAAAGGTGGAGTACAAACCATATGAGAATGAATGTGATGGAGATGATGAATTTCCCTTGGAGTTGAGATCAATTTACAAAGAAACATTTGATCAAGAATTATATTGTGCTTGGCCTAGTGACCAAAAACTACCTATTGCATATGAGGTGTTTCAATTCTGGGGATACAGCTACATGATACGCCCCTCCAATATTCATGGAGCAAATTTGGGCCTCTTTATTGTCGAAAATGTCCATGTGGGATCGAAACATATAAACAACTCAAAATAAACCACTAGGTGATTAATTCCATATTATGGGCCATCATATTCAAGTGGTCAATTGAGGATGCTAGTGGAATACAAGCATAGTATGTCTGCATATGGTATCAATTCAAATATGTATACACATCGTCTGCAGATGAAAAGAGACAACAAAGTGAATAGAGGAAATCTCTTGTATATAGATGGTCATGCATACACACATAAAAATATTGCAGGATTTATAAATAGTAGTAAGGGAAAGGACCCTACT